>PVIW01004616.1:0-127290 GCA_004026585.1 Noctilio leporinus | reverse complement strand
TAAATAGTGCCGCTATGAACATAGGTGTGCATAGGTTCTTATGAATTGGTGTTTCAGGATTCTTTGGGTATAGTCCAAGTAGTGGAATTGCTGGATCAAAAGGCAGTTCCATTTTTAGTTTTTTAAGGAAACCCCATACTGTTTTCCACAGTGGCTGCACCAGCCTGCATTCCCACCAACAGTGTATGAGGGTTCCCTTATTTCCAATTTAATTTAACAAATACTTACCATACGCTGAGTGCCTTGCATTGTACTGTGCAGTTAAGGTATAAAATGTAAGGAAAGGTCATGTGCAACAGATAATATAATATCACAAATGCTATAAGAGTTCTGGCCCTGGCTGGTGGCTCAGTGGAAAGGTGTTGGCCTGTGAACCCAAAGGCCACTGGTTTGATTCCCCAGCCAGAGCACATAATGAGATTGCAAGTCAGGTCTGTGGCTGGAGTCAGGTGAAAGGCAACCATACATTGATGTTTCTCTCCCTCTCTGCCTTCCTCCCTTCCCCTCTCTCTAAAAATAATAAATAAAATCTTAAAAAATACAAAAATTTAAAAATTAAAAAAGAGTTACATAGGATTGTGGATGAAAAAGCATTTTTCTTGAGCCAGAAGGGGCAGGGAATAAGAAGATGGCATATTATCATCATTATCAGATTAGCCTCTAATGATAATAATGGGAAATGCATAACAAACAAAGAGCTTCATTGCCAACAGCACAAAAAGCATGAAAGTGCTTGGTATTTTTAAAAGTCAGCAATTAGTCTAATATGGCAAAAGTAGGAGTATATCAAACCTGATACATGGGCTTTATGGTAGACCAGGCAAGATACAATGAAGCCCTGAACTGGGATAGTGGTGGCTAGGAAATGGAGAGAGTGTTGTGAGTGAGTTGTTGGAGAAACAGGGCAAATGGATCTGTAAGACTGCATGCCTGATTTCATAGTGAGTGCAGGCTGAGCCATGGGAGAGTGACAGCTTCTGTTTTCTGCACATAGCGAAAAGTCTAATTCTGTGGAACAGCCATACAATAAAATTCAAAACACAAGACAAATATGTAGAGCCAGAGGCCAGGAGTGTGGTCAAGGTGGCAAAAAAAATTTGGGGTAGGAATTGATGTTAGGAGAAGGATAAGATACGGTAAAGATATGGACAGTCTTGAAACTAGTGAGGAAGGAGGTCTAATGGAATCATGCCTGAAAGACTGTACCTCTCGAAGTAGAGAAACTAATTTGCCTGCTTTGGTGAAGGGTGTTTAAAACATGCAAAATTTTGGAATAATATCTGTGTGCCTGTGTGACAAGAACAGTATCTTGTCAGTTTTGTAGTATTTGGTCATTAACTGGTCTAATTATGCCAGATCCTCATTTTTTGTCAGTGGCATTGCTTCTTTTCCAACATTACTGTCAAATGTTGTGATATCCTGCCTGTTTTGCAAAATCTGTGATATTACTTTGCATTCTCTTTGCATTGTTTAACAGAAGTATCCTACCATCAGCAAGAGATTGGCAGAATAAAAACAGTGATATGGTAGGGACAGTTCTAATGGTTGAAGATACATTTGTGCGTATAAAATACAACTTGTCCTGGCTGTTGACAGAGTGGATAAGGCACTGGTCTGTGAACCCAAAGGTCGCTGGTTCAATCCCCAGCCAGGACACATAACCAGGTAGCAAGCCAGGTCTCCAACCAGGTCCATAGCTGGAGACCAGTGAAAGGCAACTACACATTGATGTCTCTCTCCCTCTCTGCCTCTCTCCCTTCCCCTCTCTCTAAAAATAATAAATAAAAAATCTTAAGAAAAAAAAAAACAACCAACTTGTGCCTGGCTGGTGGCTCAATGGGTGGGTGCCAGCCTGCAAACCCAAAGGGCACTGGTTCAACTCCCAACCAGGGCACATAACCAGGTTGCAAGCCAGGTCTCCATCCAGGTCTGTAGCTGGAGGCAGGTGAAAGGTAACCATACATTGATGTTTCTCTTCCACTCTACCTCCCTCCTTTCACCTCTCTCTAAAAATAGTAAATAAAACCTTTTAAAAAGTAAATAAATAAAATCCAACTTGTGTAGCTTATATTTAATGGAGGGAGGTAGACAATAAATATATTAATGTATACCAGGTGGTCATAAGTATAACGGAAATAAGCAAGGTAAGAGGAAAGTAGAAAAACTGAGCAGAGACTGAAAGAAGAGAGAACAATCATGTAGATCCAGGAAAAAACATTCCAGGAAGAGGGAACAGTAAGTCCAGAGACCCTGAGGCAGGATTGTTCTTTGATAAATTCTAGAAATAGCTAGTAAGCCTATGAGGTTGGAGTACAGTAAGCATAGGCACAGGACTGGATGAGGACGGAGGCTGGGTGGAGGAGAGAAAGAGAGACAGAGCAAGGAGAGTAAATCCTCAGCCAGTTAGATTCAAACATCCTCATTTTAAAACAGCCGTTTTGTAATTTCAGCTTGACTAAAATGTAATTCATAAATGATATTAACTTCTTTAAAATTTCAAAATATATCTTGAATGCCCTAATTAAAGTAAATGAAAGGTGTTTAATATAGAAATAAAGCCTATTTTTAATATGTAGGAACTAAGGCAGGACAATGCAAGGAAGACAAAATACCCTATAAAACTACCTTAGGGGAACCATACTTACTCTCTTGAGAACTGGTAATGATCATTGCAGGCCTTTGTTAGGCCTTTACATACTCTGAGTGGGGAGGGTACTAGAAGGTTTAGAGCAAAAGAGTAACATCATCTGATGAATATTATAAAATAATCACTGGCTCCTATGTGAAGTGAGCCAGTGTGTGCAGAAGCAGGAGGACAGGTTAAGAGGCTATTACAATAATCCAGGTGCAAGATGATAAGTTGGACTGAGGTGAGAGTGAAAGAGCACTTACAAAGTGGTTGAATTCTGGATGTCTATGAAAGGTAGAGAGTTTGCTGATGGATTGGATATAGTACTATACAATATGAATGAAAGAGGAGTCAAGGATAACCCCAGGAATTTTCACATAAGCAAATGAAGGCATGAAATTGCAGTTAACTTAGAGAAGACTGGAAGGAGTCATTGGGGAAAGGAAGATGAGAAGGTCCCTTTTGGACATATTAAGTGTGAGGTGTCTTTTAGACATTGTGGGAGAAAAAAAGAGGGAATTGAGGGTTAGATACACAAGTCTCAAGAGTTCACGGGAGAGGTCCAGAATAGAATACCAATTTGGGAGTTGTCTTATTTGTAAGTGGTAGGGTTACACAAAAAAATTGATTACCAGTTATTCTTTAGTGGAGCTGAGATTTTTAAGAAGATTGAAACGTTGATTATAAGACTTTAGATTCAGATTTGGGCCCTGTCTCTTTTGTTTCCCCTGTAATCCATAATCAATGCCAGCTGGATATATACTTAATAAAGTTTGTTGAATAAAGAAAGAGTGCTTCTGAATTTGGATCCAGATCAAGTCTTTTTTGAGTTCATAAAAGAGGGGAGTTGGACTCTTTAATTTAAGACTTCGAGTAGTGTTATTTAGAAATTTTTAATTTGCTCAAATGGGATAAAGTCAGTATTTTGAAAAGAAAAGCATTTTGTTGTATATTCTATCCTTTATACCTATATGTGTTACTTTTATTAGTCTTTGATTATTAGAATTATTAATTATATGGCATTAATGCAATAATCATAAAATTGGTTTTAAAATGGCTAGTGTGACCTTAATATAATTTTAAAATTAAATAATTACTTATCAAATATTTAATCTTCATTTGGTTTTCTTTTAGGAAGATTTGGAGACTGGAGTTCACCTTGACCCTGCTGTCAAAGAGGTTCAGTATAATCCTACCTATGAGACTATGTTTGCTCCTGAGGTGAGAAAACATGCTGTAGTTAAGATTTTGCCTTTTGTTAAACTGTTTAAATTATACCTGGGTAGCTAAGCAGCTGGTGAATTTTTCACAAAAGTATACTACTTAAGCTTTTAGAAAGCATATCCTTTTATATATCAACTGCATCTCAATTTAAAAAGAAAATATGTCTTTCTATCCTCCAAATGTTTAGTGTATATGTTTTTGTGCGAATACCTTTTTAAAATCCACTCATGTTTACCTACCAACATAGAACCATCTGATAGCATGAAACTATTTCTTTTGAAAAAAGGAAATATCAGAATATCTGATTCTTAAATATGAACTTAGTTAACATCTTAGTATTGATGAGGGAGTATTACAAACTAACCATTAGGGAAAAAGAATTTGGTTTATTAGCATCATTACTGAATAACATGTTATGGAAAAACTGTTACAAATATTATTGTGCTAAACACTAAAAAGAGGTGCCATACTGATATGGTCACTGCTTGAAAGTCATCACAGTGTCTTATGGAGCCTTTGTTCTGTATGGTAATGATAAATGGTGATGAAAGCATTAAAGAAAGTGAGGAAGGGGAGCAAATGGTGAAAATTGATAATTTTGGAACATTTGTAGAAAAGATCAAATTTCTAGATATTTTGCCTTTTAAAAGGAGAAAGAATGACAAAATAGAGATGCCATAAAATGGTTGTTATAGAACAAAAAAGAAGGCTTTAGTAGCAGGGCCTTGAAGAAACTCTTTTAAAAAGCCAAATCTTACTGCATCTTGGGGGAAAAAGAGGTTTTTTAAATATTTTTAATTTTTTAGTGTATAGTCATTGATTTTGTTGGTTTGTTTTGGAGTTTTTTGATAAGTCAGGGTCAAATTTGCCTGCTTAGTCACTTAAAATATGGCAGTTGAAACATGTAGCACGGCCAGTGGTGTTAGTGCTAGTGTTCGGACAGTGCTCTAGTTGTTCACTGGACATACAGCAAGCAAAATCCTCATTGTCATGCTCTAAACCTGTAACACATTTTAAATTTTATTCTATTATTTCTTAAATCCTTCCAGCCTGTTGAACTACAGTCTGTCTCACATTCCTTAGCACCATTTTAGCTGTCACATTGAAGAGAGGTTGTATATTACATATATGCGTCACAATTTTTTAAATGAAGAGTACTTGAGTAAAATAGGATCACTGAATTTAGAAAATGAGCAAATCTGAAGTAATGTGGATTATGACATTTGTATGTCAGTGTATGTATTTTCTATGCTCTATTTTTCTTAAATGTTTATATTCCATGTATAACTAATTGCTATTTAATTAGTTTTCAAAAACTTCAAGAAAATTTTAAAATTCCAGATTTGTGTGTATGTGTGGTAATAGTGACAAGGCAGTAGGCCTTTTCTTTTTGTAGGATCATCAATTCTTTAATAATTGCATGATAGGAAGCCTTCCACTAAATATTGGGTTGGCCAACAAGTTCCTTTGGTTTTTTTCTGTAAGATGGCTCTAGAAGCACTTAGTTGTCTTTAACTTCGTTTGAAACAGTTTTGTTAGGTTGTATTGCAACAGCTGTCATATCAGCATGCATTTTTTAAAAAAATTTTTAATTTTTAAAATTTAAAAAAATTTTTAAATTGAATTTTTGTGTAACCATTTTAATGTTGAAAACAAAAAAAAATACATACTTTCAGCACATTTATGCTTTATTATTTCAAGAAAGGTAAAAATGCAGCTGAAAATGCAAAAAAAAAAAAAAGATTTGTGCAGTCAGTGTATGTAGAAGATACAGTGACTGATAGAACATGTCAAATGTGGTTTGTAAAGTTTTGTGCTGGAGATTTCTCGCTGGACAGTGCTCCACAGTGGGGTTAATAGCAGTCAAATGAAGACATTGAGAACAATCACTGTTATAACACATGGGAGATAGTTGACATTCTGAAAACATCCAAATCAATAAAGTTATTGGTGAAATGAACATGTGTCTTTTATTTTACAGAAAAGATGACACAAACTTTTTTGCCAATCCAATATATATATATTAGTTTATGTTAGAAAAACTTCACTGTTTATCAACGATTCAAGAAAAGAAATGAAAGTCCTGGCTAGTGGCACAGTGGGTAAGGCGCTCACCTGCGAACCCAAAGATCACTGGTTCAATTCCCCAGCTAGGGCACATAACCAGGTTGCAAGCCAGGTCTCCAGCCAGGTCTGTAGCTGGAGGCAGATGAAAGGCAACTATACATTGATGTCTCTGTATCTCTCTGCGTCTCTCCCTACCCCTCTCTAAAAATAATAAATAAAATCTTTAAAAAAAGAAAAGAATGATAAGACTGAAAAGTAAAGAAAAATTGTAGTTTTCCTGGCTGCCAAGTGACATAATGTTAACTTTGAATTTTATGACCAGGATCTATATAACTTGACAAAGTCTGGAAAGGTGTTACCAGAAACTTTGCTAGATGAAATTCAGCTTCCCGAATTTGAGAATCCATTGTTAGAAACAGAATATAACCCTCTGTCCTCAAGCTAGTGTTTACCAGAGAGAATATGCTAAGTGTATTTTTTAAAAAGACGGGCCAGATTATTTCCTATAGTGCCTCTAAAGTATTATTCAGGTTTAAGGAGAGATTGCATCTGGTTATAAAGATAAGAAAAAGTTCCATGAAAGAAATAGTATTTAAAGTAAACAATACAATCCAGGTTAAGAGCATAAGATTTGGATTAAACAGACTGCCTTTTAAGTCTTATGTCATGACCTTGGATTATCTTAGTTTTCTTATTAGGTAAAAGGAAGATAATTTCTACTTGATTGAGTTATGAGGATAAATGAGAAAATGTATAATATGCTTAGGAAACTCTGACACAGTAAGTGTTAATAAGTGGTAGTGCTTACTGTTATTTCTATTACTATTATTGGCATTGATGACTAGGAACTTTTTATGAGGAAAAGGTCTGAGCAGAAGAGAACAGCATGAGCTAAATCATAGATCTGAAGAACAGGAATGCTTTAGCCATTGTCTGTGGGGAGAATGGAGAGATAAGAATGGTAGTTTATATAATACTGCAGTGGGCTCTGGGAACCAAGATGAAGAGTTTGATCTTGATTTAATAAAGGATAAACAGATTTCTAAGGTTCTTTGATGAGGGAGTGGCATAATTAAAGCTGAATTTATAGGAAGGTGAATTTGGTAAGGGTTTGCATGATGGAAAAGAACAGAGGTAGAAACTAAAAAAATAAAACTAGCATGTATTGGTGCCTTCACTGCAAGCCTGTGAAATAAGTACTCATATCCCTACTTTTGTAGGAGGGAAATCAAGTCTCAGATTACTGCCAGCAAGTGACAGATATGCACATTTGAGTCCAGATCTCTCTTAGCAATTGCTCGGTAACTGGAAGACCAGGAAGGTCATGGCAGGGTTTGTTTGCAGGGTACATACCTATGTCTTTGACTTCACTAGTTCAGTAAGTTAACTAAATTGGCAATTTTATTTTGTTATATGTGGTTTCTCCCTCCCAGCCAAGGTCTGTCTAGTTATACAGATGAGCTTTCTCAAATTTATAGATAAAACTTGAAGACAGTAGCCATTGTTTTAGCCTATAGTCATTTTCTTCATTTCACAAAATCCTTTTTGTATCTACTTAGAGAAAAGTGTATCTGTTAGCTTCTCTGGACTCATAAAACTCATAAGCTTCAGGGAGATTTTTCAGACTTCAAATAATATTTTTAGAAATAGAAAAAACATAAAAATCTGACTGTATGAGCTTCAATAAATATGTTAAGATGAACTTTAAAAAAAAAAAGAACTTTAGCCCTGGCTGGTAGCACAGTGGATAAGGTGCCGGCCTGCGAACCCAAAAGTCACAGGTTCGATTCCCCAGCCAGGGCACATAACCAGGTTGCAAACCAGGTCTCCAGTCAGGTCTGTGGCTGGAGGCAGGTGAAAAGCAACCATACATTGATGTCTCTCTCCCTCTCTGCCTCTCTCCCTTCCCCTCTTTCTAGAAATGATGAAATAAAATCTTAAAAAAAAAAAAAGAACTTTAAAAATCATGTGGCTCGGCTCGTTTACTTTATAGATGAGGGAACTGAGATCCCAGGTCATGGAACCAGCCCTGATAAAATATTCTTATAATATTTAAGTTCTGCTTATACCTTACAAGATTGAGGTATTCTGCCAGTACAATTGAATTCTGATGAGTTTTTCTAAATTTGTAAAAAAAATTTAACCAGTAGACTCTTCTCACCTTAAATTAGTTTATGAATATTTTAAACATGGATGACTATAATAAATATTAATGAAAAACATCAATAATCTAAGTATGATTATTAGTTCAATAACTTAGGTTTTTTCTATAATGAAAGCTTATAGTAATGATTTCATATACCAGTCAGTTTTTACTAGTATAGATTTTCTTAATCCTGTGATGCTATTATATACTGTTAAGATATTGACCCTTAAGTGCTCTACTACTGAAGACTTGAGAATCACTGCCTTATAGTGTACAGATCTCTCAAGTTTATCACCAATGCCTTAACAAGTTAAAAATGCTTTTCTTCCAACTCTAGAAATACATCACTACTTCACTCTGGTGAAAGATGAAAGGATAATTACCTCTCCCAGTAACACCACACATTTCGAGGTGTGTAGTGATTTGAATTAATACTTACATGTGTATATTTTTATATGGGAGATTATAATTGACTATTGTATAATATTGTTTAGCTAAAAGCTGTTAAATGCTCATACCTAATTTACTTGAACATGATTTTTTAAAGATTTTATTTATTATTTTTAGAGAGAGGGAACGGGAGAGAGACAGAGAGGAAGAGAGAAATCAATGTGTGGTTGCCCTCCACCTGCCTCCAGGTACAGACCTATCTGGAGACCTGGCTTGCAACCTGGTCATGTGCCCTGGATGGGAATCAAACCAGCGACCCCCATGTTTGCCTTATTCACTGTGCCACCAGCCAGGGGTGAAAATGTATTTTAAAAAATCACTTGAATTACAAATTTACACTTAAATTTGACTACCAAAAGTTGAAAAAAAGTATTTGGAAACCAGTTATATATGCTTTGTTTTGTTTTTTAATGGTTAACCCATAATTAAAAGAGGTGCATATTCATGCTGGTTCGATTCCCAGCCAGGGCAACATAACCAGGTTGCAAGCCAGGTCTCCAACCAGGTCTGTAGCTGGAGGCAGGTGAAAGGCAACCATACACTGATGTCTCTCTCCCTCTCTGCTTCTCTCCCTTCCCCCTCTCTCTGGAAATAATAAATAAAATCTTTAAAAAAAAAAAAAAAAAAAGAGGTGCATATTCAGAGACCAGCAACATCTGGAAGACTTTTTTTTTTTTTTTTTTTTTTAAATAATTGAGAAGAGCTGAGTCTAACTAACATTCTCTGCCTTTCTCTGTTGACATTTAGTGTCTGTGAGAGCAGCTCCAACAGCTTTGGGTAACAGTTGAGATGAGCCAGAAGTAGGTAGAACAACCCCAGGAAGCTTCCTATATCTTTAGTTTTTTGGGGGTTTTTTGATGTCTCAGGATAAATATATATAAAACATAAGGATGTTTAAACTGTTAGACTGAGTTAAGAATAATACCACATATGATATACTTAAGTATAATATATAGGTCTGTATTTGTATAAAAAATCAAAGTTCTTTAACACTGAGAATTTTTCTTTAAAACTTGGAGCCAGTTTGATTGAACATCTAGGAAATTTTAAAATTATTTTACTATCTTTAATTTTATGGATGTTTCTTGTTTTATAATAAGTTTCATGACTGAATGGAGTTAACTGAAAATTCCATCATTCAGTAATCTAGATTTTTTTTTCCTTTGTTTTCACCTAGCTGCACAGGAAGAACTAATATGGATTACAATGTCTTGTAGTCACCTTTATTATAATTTAGTAAATAATAATAAAAGCTTTATATATAAATCAGATATTTTAAGGTTGAATCATTTATGGAAGCTGCCAATAAAAAAAGAATATTGTGATTTACTTTATTTTATTTTTTTAAAGATTTTATTTATTATTTTTTAGATAGAGGGGAAGGGAGAGAGGCAGGGAGACATCAATGTATGGTTACCTTTCACCTGCCTCCAACTATAGACCTGGCTGGAGACCTTGCTTGCAACCTGGTTCTGTGCCCTGGCTGGGGAATCGAACCAGTGACCAGTGGATAATGTGCTGGTGTTCGCAGGCCAGCACATTATCCACTATGCTATCAGCCAGGGCTGATTTATCTTCCTAAGCAGAAAAACTAAGGCAAACCTAACATTCTTTAAATATATATTTTTACACATAATATAATGTTGATATTTAGAGGAGGCAACATTCTAGTTAAGAGAAGATGAATAATTTATTGTTTATGGCTCTGTATATTCATAGAATATGTGGTTTCTAATGTCAATGGCCTAAAATGTTCTAATGTCAAAATGTTTCATCATGACAGTAGACCTTCCAAGGTTCAAATAAAAATGTCACATCTAATTCCATTATTTCCAGAGTGGGAAGTTCATTTTATTCTTTATTTGAAAAAAAAAAAAAAAAAAGAAGTGGGATTTTCCCAATAGCTTTTTAAAATTAAGTTAGAGGCTATTCTTACATGTTTTTAAGGAATATTATTATGCCAGATTAATTCTAGCCCTGGTTCTAATCAGTAAAACAATTGACTAAGGCAAGTAAAATACATCATCTTTGCCCTTTGTCTTCATTTCTACAGAATGGAAATACTCTTTAACTGGGGCTTTTTATACAAATTAAATGTTTGGGAACCATTCTGGAAACGCAAAGCGTTGTAAACAGATAGGTAATAATAGTGCTATTTTGTTTAGGCTTTCATAGTTAGCATGACTTTACAGAGTGGAGAAATTTTATTCACATTTGTAATGTCTTTTCCAAGAGACTTTTTCAGGCACTTTACTGTTGTCTTATTTTTTAGTACATTTTATTGATTATGCTGTTGCTATTGTCCCAGTTTATTTTCCCTTTGCTCCCCTCTGCTCTGCATGCCCACCTCCCTTCAGCAATCACACCCTTCTCAGTTCATGTCCATGGGTCATGCCTATAAGTTCTTTAGTTTTACCCTTTCCTGTACTTTCTTAACATTCCGCTGTCTATTCTGCATGCACCAAATATACTTCTTAATCCTTGCACCATTTCTCCCCTTTACTCTCTTCCCCCTTCCAGCTGACACCTCTCCAAATGCTCCTCATACCTATGATTCTCTTCCCACTCTGATTGATTGCTTGGTTTGTTTTTGTTTCTTTAGGTTCTGTTGTTGATAGTTGTGAGTTAATTGTCATTTTAATTTTTATAGTTTTGATCTTATTTTTCTTAAGTCCCTTTAATACTTCATGTAATAATGGCTTAATGATGATGAATTCCTTTAGCTTTACCTTGTCTGGGAAGTACTTTATCTGCTTTTCCATCCTAAATGATTATTTTGCTGGATAGAATAATTTTGCTTTTCATCACTTTGACTACTTCTTGCCAGTCCTTTCTTGCATGCAAAGTTTCTGTTGAGAAATCAGCTGATAGTCTTATGAGAACCCCTCTGTAGATAACTCTTTTCTCTTGCTGCTTTTTTTAAAAAGATTTTATTTATTATTTTTTTAGAGAGAGGGGAAGGGAGGGAGGCAGAGAGGGAGAGAAGCATCAGCAACAGGCCTGGCGGGGGACCTAGCTTGCAGCCTAGTTATGTGCCCTGACTGGGAATTGAACCTGTGATCTTTGGGTTTACAGGCCAGCACCTTTCCACTGAGCCACCAGGCAGGACCTTCTCTTGCTACTTTTAAGATTTTCTCTTTCTCTTTAACCTTTAGTGTTTTAATGATGATGTGTCTTGGTGTGGTCCTTTTTGGGTCTAGCTTGTTTGGGACTCTGTGCTTCCTGGACTTCTATGTCTATTTCCTTTGCCAAATTAGGGAAGTTTTCCTTCATTATTTTTTCACAAAAGTTTTCAATTTCTTGCTGTTCCTTTTCTCCTTGTGCCACCCCTGTAATTCAGATGTTGGCATGTTTAGCGTTGTCCTCGAGATTCCTAAACCTCGCCTCATTTTTTTCAATTCTTATTTCCTCCTTCTGTACTGGTTGACTGCTTATTTCTTCCTTGTGTTCCAACTCATTGATTTGAGTCCTGGTTTCTTCCCTTCACCACTGGTTTCGTGTGGGTTTTCTTTTATTTCACTTAGCATAGCCTTAATTTCTTCCCTTATGTGTTTGTCATGCTTAATCTTGTCTGTCAAGTCTTTGAGCATCATTATCCATCAGTGTTTTGAACTGGATGTCTGTTAAGTTGGCTATCTCCACTTAGTTCTCCCACTGGAACCTTGATCCTTAATTACTCCCCCCACTCCTTTGGGCCATACTTCTCTGTTTTCTCAACTTGACAGCTTTCAGCGTTTGCCTCTGTGTCTTAGGTAGAACTATTGCACCTGTTACATTGTAATTGGCAGAACCTTAGGTATTTGTCAGTACAGGTGACCCATTTCACCACATTGTGGCACTATATGTGGGGTAGAGGTCTGAGAGGGAACAGTGTTACTTGCCCAGCACTTGTCCCTTTTCCAGGCACTTTACCCTCTTCTTGTAGCTGACTGTTGAGAGACTGGCAGTTTCTTCCTCCACCCCAACCCCCACTGGTTTTCAGTCAGAAGCAATGTGGTTCTACTTTCCCCAGCACTGGAACTGTTAGCTGCATGGTGTGGTCTGGGGCTGGGATCACTTCCCAGGTGCCCCTCCCTCCTTTTATAATGTATGACTGCGCTTTTCACCATGGCCACAAGCCCCTACACTGCCACCACTGATGCTGTTGCTGCCCACCATGTTCTCCCAGCCCTCCTACCTGTCTGGCTGAGTATTTCTTCTTTTTTTTGTTTGTTTAACTTCCATGTTGTTCAATTTTCTGGAACCTTTTTTCTCTCTCTAGTTTTGGGGTAGTTGTAAATTCCTTCTTAGTTGTGAGGGAGATGCTGCATTTTTACCTATGCCTCTATCTTAGCCAGAAGTCCTTGTTATTGTCTATTTTAATGTCTTCTGCCCTCAATGGGATTCTGGTGAATCTTTCCTTTATTAGTGCTTTCTATATCCCAGGCACTATGGTAAATTTTGAGGAGTTTAAGCCTCTACCTTTGAGGAACTCATAATCTAGCCAAAGAGAAACATGTATTTTTTTAAATTATATCATGGTGCCATTATTGATATAAAAGTCACCCCAAATCCCTCACATCATAGTTTAAACAAAACTATGGTTAGTCTTAATTATCTAGAGAAACTGGCAAAAGCCCTGTTATAATGGAAATGTAGTAGCCAATAACCATACATGGCTATTGAGCTCTTGAAATGTGTCTAGTGTGAATACAGAATTGTATGTTATAATTAATTTAAATTTAAATGGCCATGTGTAGAGTTGGGAAGCTTGGTTTCTCTCCTTCTGTCTTTGGGTTGACAAACGGTCCTAATCAGCCATCTCCCAGGAACACTGAGATGATAATGCTGCCAGATAGGTTATTCAGCCCCTGATGACTTGAGTTGAAAATATATTATACATTGTACATTATTCTAGTAAGACTAGCTTTATGCACTCAGAATTTAAGGGTTTTTTTTTTTCTTTTTCTTTTTAAATAACATTACAGTTTGGACCAGAAAATCCCTTTAGGACACAGCAAATGGCTGCCCCTAGAAATATGCTTTCTGGATATGCTGAACCAGCTCATATCAATGATTTTATGTTTGAACAGCAAAGAAGAACTTTTGCCACATATGGTAAGATGATAAGACTTATAGTTTTAAGTTGGACTTCATTAGAGGGTGTGTGTGTGTGTGTGTGTGTGTGTGTTGTGTTTTCTTACACACACCTATTAATATACAGATGACAAAGTAATATTTTTAGCTATCATTCTAAATCTGCTGTGGTTTCTAGTACTAGAAATATTCTGTGGTCTTAAAAACAGAATATTCTCTGTTGTTGTACTTCTATTGAATGTCCATTATCTGCAGATTGCTGTTAAAGTTAGTAAATGACAGGATAGATTAAAAGGTTACATTTTTTATTGTATATACTAGTTGACTTTAACTCTGTTTCTCATACCCTATCACTGAAAATTTTTCTATTGATCACTGAGGAGCATCAGGAAATAGAATGGCCACAAATTTATTGTGTAAAATAACTACATCCTATCCATGGCAAGATATACTAAAAAGTTCATATGCTTTAATAAGTTATTTTCATTAAAGAGTACTGTTAAATTGTAAAGTATCTCCACTCAGCATTGTGATCCTTATCCCTCCAAGTCTTTTTTCATGTTCATGTTTGTATTACAAAGCTCTAATCTTTCTAAACTAAAAATTTTACATCTCGGTTTTATTCAGTATTCTATCATAAGCATTTTCAATGTTATTTTATAATCTCAAAGCTTATCAGTTTTAAGAGCTATGTAATAATCCATTGATTGTATTATAGTTTTCATTCTGATTTTAGAAAGTTAATTTTCTTGAATATTTAATGATGCAAACAGATTTGTAAATTAGCTTAGAAGTTTAGTACAAATAGTCTTAATTTATTACAATATATTCTTAGAAACTGGTTATAAAATATTGTCATTTATTAGATCATATTTCAGCCTAGTGAGGTTATCATTTTTTCTATATGTGGTTATCATTATTTAAAATGCCTACTTTTTACATTGTCAACGTAATTAACTTTTTAAAGTCTTTTTAAAAATTTAACCTTTATTGTATTTTTTACCATTTCTATTTTGTCCCCTTATAGCCCCCTTCCCCCAGCAATCACCACACTGTTGTCCATGAGCCCTTTTTCCTTTTTGCTCAATCTCTCCATCCCTAACATCCCTGCCTCACTAGCTATCATCTTTTTTCCATCGATGAATCTATGTTTTGCTTGTTAGTTTAGTTTACGTTAGATTCCACATATAAGTGAAATCATATGGTATTTGTCTTTCTCTGACTAGCTTATTTCACTAAGCATAATATTCTCCAGATCCATCCATATGTCTATCAGAAAGTGTAAAATTGTCTTTTTTACAGCTGAGTAGTATTCCGTGGTGTGAGGTTATAATTGACTTTAACTGTGAGCCAGAAGTCATAGCCATGACCTCTAAAATCACCCAGAAGACTTTAGTGACACTTCCAGTCCAACAAAAAATTGTCATAAAGGCATTGTATCCATTACTTGTATGAGGGATCCATGTAGGTATATATGCAATGCATATAAATTAACTATTTCATTATTAATTTATTATATTTTAATCCATAATAGAATGGATTTAAAGACTTGGCTTATTTTCTTAGACTTTAGAAGGGCAATGATTTAGGTAGCTTAAGTCTTCTTTAAAACAAAACAGGAAAAAATGATCAAGTAAACTTACACTGATAACTACTTTCTTAAATTATCCTATAGAAAGAGAAACCATTTAAAGTTATTCAGTTGGCTTTAGACCTGGGTTGAGAAATAGCCTTTACTTTTTTTCCCAATAGCTAGTGTTTTTGGCCTTTCCCATTAGGAGTGGGGCTAGGTCACAAATTGAACTATTTCATGAGACAAAAAAATGAATGTGGCTATTCTGTAGGAGGCAGCTTAGAATAAAAGGAGTGGCTGGTTGCAAAACAAAAATATTGCTTGTCTCCCTTATGATCATCTTAGAACTGAAAGCAGTTTCTTTGAATCTCAGCTTTAGCAGTCTTTTTTGTTTAACCACCATGGCTTCTGTTGACTTAAAAGTCATATAATTTTTTATAGACAGTTTTTGTCAGCCCTGGCTGGTGGCACAGTGGATAGGCACTGGCCTGCGAACCCAAAGGTCATTGGTTCAGTTCTCCAGCCAGGGCACATAACCAGGTTGCAAGCCAGGCCTCCAGCCAGGTCCATAGCTGGAAGCAGGTGAACGGCAACCATACATTGATGCTCCTCTCCCTTTCTTCCTCCCTTCCTGCCCTCTCTCTCTAAAAATAATTAATAAAATCTTAAAAGAAAAAAATGTTTTTGTCTAACTACAGGTGGTGATTCCTTTCAGGTGGTGAGAGAAAGTTTTTTCTTCCACTCTTATACGTAGAATGTAAGGCTTTGAGAACTTTCTGTTACCTTTCCTTATCTCAAAGTACCGAGGAACAAAGAACAAACCTTGTTCAGATGTTCTATTAAAGACATAAAGGAGATGGCACATGAACTCAGTTTTACTTAAGTCTTACATCACTCTGTAAATCTGCTGGGCTATAGAACAGACTTTGATCCAACTTTTTCCCCATTTTTAAATAGTCATTGCAATATTATAATCTAAGTTTATAATTTCTGGAAGATTTATATTATTTAATTTATCACAGAGCCCACCTGTAGAGTCCTTATCAGTGAAGGTAATCTCATTTGCTGTATTATCCCATTTACTTGTTCAACAGTTTTGCTTTTGGCTCCCATTATGTTATTTATCTTGATTCCTCAACCTCTTGTGGGATTATTTTGTCCTGCCTTCTCCCCTTTTCTTCTTGGTTTCCTGGCCCTTGCTAGTCTTACTGGGGGCTCCTCAATGAAGTTTTTTCCCTTTATTCTATGTTTACCCAGAATTTTTTCTACACCAGTTTATGGAAGTGGAGAATAGAATTTAAACACCTTTAGTGTCACCATCATTATCAGTAACTTAAACTTCAGTTTTAGGAACTCTTTATTAACCTTTTTAAATAATTCTTTAAATACTCTACTGAATGAAGATAACATTTATATAAAAATTTCTTGAGTCACTTAGATTTCAAGTTGGTTCCAGTTTTCACTTAAAAATGTGAAGTATAAAATTGCAGTAAAATTGCTTTTTAAATATGTGATGGTAAATGTCTTTGTGCATAAAACATTGTTTTTCTTATTTTCTAAGAAGAATTCTTAGAAGAATAAGATGATTTTAAAGCTTTTCTTGTATATTGTTGAATTGCTTTCCAAAAGAATTTCCCTATCTTAATACTGCCATGTACGAAAGTCCTTTTTCTCTTTACCCAAGATCTATATGATCATTTTTCCGTTCTTTTTTTGATAAACAAAATATTACATCTCTTTGTTAAAATTTTATTCTTTTGGGATACTAGTAAGGTTGAAGGTGTTCCCATATATAGGCATACCTCATGTTATTGGGCTTTGCTTTATTATACTTCACAGTGTAAAAAACACTGCATTTTTTACAAATTAAAGACACTTCCACAAGCAAAAAGATTAGGACTTGTTTTATTGCAATACTCCTTTAATGTGGTATCTGGAACTGAACCCACAATATCTTTGAGGTATACCTATATTTGTGACCATACTTTTGCAAATTGTTTGTAATTTCTTCTCATTTACCTATTCAGGTATTAGTGTTAATAATTTTAAGGATAAATAATAAAATTGATAGCTATTTCAGGTAAGACTGCATATGAAAAAAGTTGACATTTGCTCTAATAAAAAGTTAAAATGGAAAATAAACTTCACAAGGGTAAATAAGAATGAAAATATATTCATTTATTTGAGACATAGGGTAGTAGAAAAGAAATTGGACTAAAATACTGTAGTGTTAGAGTTATATCTTATTCTATTACTAGCTGACTTTAGTAGGACATATAGCTGAATATTTAATTTCTCTTATTTGTAACGGAAAAATACTATTATCCTGTAATTACCTGGGTGGGGGAGGCAGTAGATCATGATGATAGTAGTAGTAAAGATTTTATCACAGAGGGTGGAAAAAGGAGAGCTAAGTTCCTTTTCTCAGAAATAAAACTATGGCCAAGTGAGCTGGGAATTGGTGCTTACGCAGTTAATACAGGAAAGACCAGGGATGGCCATCCCTCTCTGCCTCCTACTTCATCTCTCCAAACTCATAATGCAGCACTCTATATAGATAGGAATTTCCTTTAAGACAATTATATTCAAGATACATTTTTGTAATTGATATGGGGATTTTTTTTAATGTAGGATATTTTGTTAATTTTTATGTAAGCCTATCAGCCTATCTAGTCTCATTTTTGAAAATACATCATTTAGCCCTGGCTGGTGTGGCTTAGTTAGAAAGGTTGCAGGTTATATCCCTGGTCAGGGCACCTGACAAGGTTACATGTTCAGTCCCGTCAACCGTTTGATGTGTGTGTGTCTCTCTTTCTCTCTCTCTCTTCCTCTCTCCACCCCCTCTCTCTGCCACTCCCTCTGTCCCTCCCTCAAAATATATCATTTACAGAACACTACTCTATAAACCACAGAGATGAAAGAGAAAATAACTCATGGGATTTGAACCTGTGATTTCACAAACCCTATTCCGAAGCTGCTTTTCTGCCATCAAGCTCTCTCCTCTGGCTAAGAACATATTTTAAATACTGAAAAAATCCTGTATGCAAATGAGCTAATAGCTATACTAAGCATATCATGAGGGTGAGTTGGGCGGGCACTTACATCCTTAGCTAGTTTGAAAAGTATGTTTGATGACAAATTCTTTTCTGTCTCCTAAAAGATGTTCCTTTTCATCTTATGCTAGAAATTTCAAATGTTAACTAGACCCATTAAAATGTACCCTTAAAAAAATAGGCTAGTACTATTGGGTCTTCCATGATTGTTCACATGGGTTGTAAATGCTAGATTGATTAACCATCTAGTTATTTTTTGTGAATATGCTAGATTATTATTAAAACTGATCTTACCAAACATTTATTATACTAGCACTGCCTACCTGAGAAAAAACTGATTTCAGTTAATGTACACTTTTTTCCCTTAAGTGCCCATAAGCCACTGAAGACCACATTTATATGGTCTTCATATACTCTAACCACATACTGTATCTCTAGTTGAAGGAATATATTCATATGCTAATTATATCCTTCTGTTACCAAGGAAATATAAATAATGATATATGAAGTAGAAATGAAATTATTATTTTAAAACTGGTAGGGTAGACTATCTTTACTGAGAATAGGGTTTTCAAAATAATAACTAGATTATATGTAATTCCTACCCTATTTTTCATTATTATTTTTTGTAACATTTTCTACATTTTATTTTTCAATTACAGTTTACAAAATATTATTTTGTAGTTTCAGGTGTACAGCATGGTGGTTAGATAATTGTATATTTTATAAAGTGTTACCTCCCATTGTTCTAGTACCCACCTGGCACCATACGTAGTTATTACAGTATTACTGACTTTATTTCCTATGCTGTACTTCACATCTCTATGACTGTTTTGCAACTACCAGCCTATACTTCTTGATCCCGTCACCTGTTTTTATCCAGTCCCCCAGTCCCATTCCCTGTGGCAGCCATCAGTCTGTTTTGTGCCTATGAGTCGATTTCTTTTTATTTATTTTGTTCTTTAGAATCTACATGTAAGTGAAATCATGTTGTAACTGCCTTTCTCTAACTGACTCATTTTACTTACTATAATAGTTACCTCATTTAAAATATTATTTAATAGTTTATATAACTTGATTAATTAGACCATGTATGTTATTACCCAAAAAAAAGTTTCTAAATTTCTGAATGTATGATATATGTTTTTTCTTAAGCTCCTCCAAAATTTAAGACATAACTTGGATATTTTGGCTGAAAGGATCTTAATAATAATATAATGGCAGTGTGCCAGCTTTATCCTACACAATACTTCTTATTCTGCTGAAGTCATTCATGATCCAGCCTAAGATTTGGGTTAATTGTTCTGAATGGAAACAGCTTAGGCAAGAAGGATTGGTCCTAAGTTAAGGAGAGTATTTTTGACATCTTGTGAGGAAATGTAAATAGCAAAAATGGAGTCAGTAATTTACATTTTTTTCTTTAAGGTTATGCATTGGACCCTTCATTAGATAATCAAGTGACTACTAAGTATATTGGTTCTGTAGAAGAAGCTGAAAAAAATCAAGGTAATTTATTTAAAATATATATACCTATAATTACCATCTTGCAATTGGCTTTAGACAATAGAAATAAAACTACTATTTTATTTAGCTCTTGAATTTTTTTTTAAGCTGAGACAATAGCTTGTAGTTTAGAACAATTAACAGTTTTAGAGCTTGCTTTTGCCAGGTACTAAGTATGTAACCATATAGGGAAGATAATTGTACCTTTTGGGGGGAGTTGGTATGAGTACCTGACACATTGCCAGCTCTGTAAAAGTCGTTCAGTAAATGATAACTAATGTATACCTGATTTTAGCAGTTTATTTCTCAACACTAATATCAAATACATTTTAACAGCAGAAAAAATTTCATTGTGGAAATTCTTTGAAAGGTTGCTTCAAATGTTTTAGAAAGTTTTAAAATACATTTTTGCTCATATTCATTTTGTATTATTATAAGGCAGAGTTATTCTAAATGTTAACTTAAAGCTCATCAGCCCATCGGAACCTTTTTTTATAAAAGGCTCATTAAAAATAGAATATGCTATTTGTACAAAGATACCTAGTAGCTACCAACTTATATAATGCAGCTGTCCTCAGAATTTTAACAAGATTCTGTTGAAAACATGCAGCCTAATGGATATTGATTTGAAATAATATTGATAGTCTTTTAAGTTGGACCTCTGCAAGCCACATATTTATGTAGATGGATTCTCAGTTAACAGTTAAATTGTAATTATGACTCCCATAAACATTTCTACTTCCAATTGAATAGCTACACACAGTATACCACCTTCTACTGATCAAATCCAAATCCAGAAACATCCTCTTTCCACTTTTTCCTCTTACTGTTATGATTTATATTAAAGGTCAAGTTTGGAGATCACTTAGAAGAAATACCAAATTCTTGTGAAACTTTTCATTTACATTGTTGCACTACAAATAAACAAAAATAAGTTATTATTTAATGTAGCTTGATTCAGTTAAATTATAACTAATGTAAACTTGATTTTAGCACTTTCTTTCTCAACACTAATGTGAACTACACACAATATACCACCTTCTACTAATCAATTTAAGTGGTAAATTTTAGTTTATTCCTTCAAAGGTAGCTTTATTACTATCTAACAATATTAAAGTCCTGAGTTGCTTTCAAAAAGTGGCAAAATTCACTGATAGAGGTCTGTGACTCATTAAAAGGATTGTGTACTCTTACAGGATTACGTAGCTGGTCTTTTCTTTACGTTTATTAGAACTTGCAAAATAGTACAGTGACAGAAAATTTCTTTGCCTAGAATGTTGAATCCCTTTTTATATAACATGACTTGGTATAGCTGGCATATTTATATAGATTTACTTTGTGTTTTTAATAATTTTTAGTCATGTAAACAATATAAAGTAAAATTATACATGCTTCTATTTCTGTAGAAAATTATTTGTGATATCTTTTTTTTTTAATGTAGGTTTAACTGTGTTTGAAACTGGTCAGAAGAAAACAGAAAAGAGGAAGAAGTTCAAAGAAAATGATGCATCTAATATTGATGGCTTCTTGGGACCATGGGCAAAATATGTGGATGAAAAAGATGTAGCCAAACCTTCAGAAGTAAGCTTTGATGTTTTTCATTGGCAATTCAGGTGCATGCTGTATCTCTGTGAAGGATGCTTATATTAATAAACTTGACATTTTTCTTACAGAACTAAATGACTCATCAAAATTCCTCTGCCTTGGTTAACCAAAAAAGTACTATAACATTGTTTTGTTTTGTTTTTTTTAGAATATTTTTACCTACATTTTTTCTCATTTATTTCCTTCCATACTTTTTTGTTATAATTCAATATTGAAAAAAATTTAAATAAAAATCACCTTGAAAGGCCCTGGCTGGTAGCACAGTGGATAAGGCACCGGCCTGCAAATCCAAAGGTTGCAGGTTCGATTCCCCAGCCAGGGCACATAATCAGGTTGCAAACCAGGTCTCCAGCCAGGTCCGTGGCTGGAGGCAGGTGAAAGGCAACCATACATTAATGTCTCTCTCCCTCTGTCTCTCTCCCTTCCCCTCTTTCTAAAAATAATGAAATAAAAATTAAAAAAAAAAAAAAAAAAAAAGATTAAAAAAAAAAAAAAAATCACCTTGATAATGCTCTTAAGTTCCCATGGTTGCTTCTCTTCTGATACCAGATTTTCAGCCTTTGTGTGATTTTAGAATTGATTTGGGGTTTACTTACTAATTTATTTTTAACAAAGGTAAAATGACATGTTTAACAAAGTCATATATCTTTATTGGATGTTTTTTTTTTTTTTAATTCTACTATGAGCTAATGCTATAGACCCCTACCGTGTTTTCCCCTACCTCCTAATTTCATTGTCTCTGAGCCAGTCACTGTTTCATGTCTGAGGGATAGAGCAGTGGGCAAGATCAAGCAAATATCCTCACAAAGTTTATAATCTAGCTGTGTATCTTACATCCAATAACATACATACTGCACTATATTTTACTGAGATATTTATCTCAGTAATATACGGATGGTGCTATTTATTGTAGACATCATCTGTTGACTTCTTTATTATTGTAAAGATTTTTGACAACCTCACCTTCATTCCACTGCTTCTTCCATAAAAGTTGTGTCACAAATCTGTTGGTTATATTCTTATGACCATGTAAATGCTGTTTATTGAAGAACAACATTATGTACTAAAATTCAGCTTCCACTTCCCATCTGATACTAGATTTTGTAATTGCTTTTTCTTTTACATGCATAATTAGCATAATACATTAAATTTATTTCTAGGTGTTCCAGAATAAATGGATTTTACATAAAATGAACTTAAAATTATTAACTAGTACCCACTGTGTGTTTAATATCCTTTTGTAGTCTGTTGAAGAGTTGAGATTGTTTTCCTGGGAGACATACTTGAAGCTATTCCTTCAGCAAAATGCAGACCTCATTATAAAGAATTTATAACCAACTTTGGCCATGATGGGGTTCTAGAACATCCATTTTTAAAGTTCCCTCCTTACATTCTTTAGGAAGAACAAAAAGAATTGGATGAAATCACAGCAAAGAGGCAGAAAAAAGGCAAACTGGAAGATGAGAAACCTGGGGAGGAAAAGACAATCTTACATGGTAATATATTTTATATGCTTCTTCATTTTTATCATAAACTTTCAGACATTCTGTTCTCTGTTCATATAATATCCATTGCCTATATTAATTAGCTGCTACAATTCATTATATTAAGAATTATATTGGAAAATTTGTATCCCAAAGAAATTACATTTTTAGGTTCTCAGAGATGAGAGGAATTGAATGATTAATGATAGCTGCTGCTAATTTTTTTAGTGCTAATGATTTTTTTTTAATAATGAAGAGGAAATCTGAATTGACTCTTTTTAAGTGTGTCAGTAGTGCCCCAGTCATTTTAACCTTTTATTTTTAACACAAATCAAATATTTTGCAGGTCTACTCAGTTACTAAATTATACTTTAAAAGAATAAACTCTGTTTTGATGTGAATAAATTGGAGATTAAGACTGTCATACTCAATTTGATTTGTGGGAGGAAATGCATATACACTAAAATATGAATATTCTAGGATGTATCTGGTTTAATAATTATATTTTGAAAATTATATAGTGATTATCTAAAACTAAAGAATAATGTAATACTGTTGGTATTGATTATTCTATTATCACGTATCAAATATTTGGGTTTGATGAAGCCGTGTTTTTCAAGTTCATTTTTATCTCCAGGAGTCCTTTTAGTACTGTGTGCTACAGCCGTAACAACAATAACAGCCAACCTTCATTTAGTACTTACTCTCTCAGGCAGCTACTAAATGCTTTATATACAAGGGAGACCTAGAAAATCTTGGAATTTATTTACTTAAAAAAATCTGTATTCTTACATGTTTAAATTTCAGTCACCTTCAAAGTACTCTCCATTTGATGCAATATATCGTTTTTTACACTGTTCAGACAGTTTTTGAACTCATTGATTTTGATGCTTTATAGTGCTAATGCCATTTCTTGTTTCACTTCTTCCACATCAGCAAAATGGTTCCCTTTGAGGTGTTTTTTTATTCAGGGACCCAAACCAAAAAAAAAGTTGCTCAGGGTGAGGTGAATAAGGAGGATAGGGCATGGAGGTCATGCTGTTTTTTACCAAAACTGCTGAACACTCAATGCGGTGTGAGCAGGTACGCTCAGAAATCACCCATTATGAAATGAGCAAACACTTTGAAAGAGAGTCTTCAAAAAACAAATTCACTGAAACCAAATGCAATCCCTCACAGCAATGCAAGCTGGTGCACTGATACCGATGGGTTCCTGGAACACTTGCCTAACAGAGTAAGCCTGTACCAAAATGGGCCCGGCCCACCCTCCAGAAGATAATTCCAGTTTCTTGGGGGTCTCTGCCTTGTTCACCATGTCATTTAATTTCCACAAGTGACTTTATTGTAAAATCTGTGTTGAAAGTAGAAAAGAGAATGGAGAAGGAACCAGGAGGGCATAAGAGATGAAAACAGGGGAAAAGAATAGCTGATATGTTTTGTTTTAAGATCCTTCCTACCCTGTTTTGCTTCTGAGTCTTTGTCAGTGACTCACAAGGCCCAAGTATTATTTTTTCTTGCCTTGTAATTGTACTGCAGTGCATCTTTTTTATATATCACTAAAATCTGTACGTGAGTAAAAGAAGTATATGTCTTATGTAGAGGTCTAATATTTTCTGGGTATTTAGTAGGAGTTCCAAAATATTGCCTCTAATTATAAATAATAGCAATAATTTCAGCCGGCTAAATTTTAGCTATTCTTGGCCTTAACATCAAAATGTTAGTCCCTAAATCTTAGTTTAGAATAATATTCCAGTGAATAAAATGTTCCATGGCTATGGCCTCTATTCATGGCTTTCCTTTGTCTTCTTGTTTCAGTTAAAGAAATGTATGACTATCAAGGCAGGTCTTATCTTCACATACCTCAGGATGTCGGAGTGAATCTGCGGTCAAGTGTGCCACCTGAGAAATGTTATCTTCCTAAAAAACAGATTCATGTGTGGTCTGGACACACAAAGGCAAGCAAATCGGTTCTTTTTAATTTGTTGTAAACTGAATAGTGAAGCCAGCATACATTTCAGCTATTGATAAGGAATATCTCTATTTTTGGTAAAAATGTAGGGAAGTCATATTGAAGAGAAATCTAAGTTGGACTTTGGAGGTACCCATGTATATCAGTCACAAGTGATGAGTTGGTCTTCAAGGTTTGGCTATGACCTAAGAATTTGTGATTTGGTCTCCTCTTCCCTTGTGGTAGCCCTGGTCCTTCCCTCCAAATTCCTGCCACAATCTGCTCCCTCTTGGGCAACATAGTCAGTGAGTGACAGGCTCGTACTAGCACCAAAGCCTCCATACTTTTGCGTTAGCTCTTGAGGTTATCACCCTTCCAAGATTAGATGTATGCTGATTTATAAACTCTGATAATATTTAAACTAATGAAGAGCTAAGATATTGTACTTGAAAACCTTTGATGTTGATAATCCTTGTCATCTGTGTTATTCCAAGTAGCAATTTGCAGCTCTTAGTAAAGAGCAAAGGGACTGAGTGAAAGAGAGAAGAGGAGTAGGGGTATTAGCAACTTGATTGACTAAGAATGCCCTTGGGTATCAATATTAAGGTTAGAAAACAAATCTTTAGAAGTTTAGTGTTTATATGGGCTGCTGTTGGAGTGATAATGAAGATTATTCTAGGGCATAATTTTTGGAATAAAGAAAATAGATTGCTTAAAAATACACTTTTTTCCTTAGGTTTAGCTGATTGTAGAATGCTTCTGATTAATATTGTAATACCTTTTTATAGGGTGTCAGTGCTGTCAGATTGTTTCCTCTCTCTGGCCATTTATTGCTGTCTTGTTCCATGGACTGTAAAATTAAGGTGAGTTTTCAGTAACAGTGTAGGAGTGCTGCAAATCTACTGCTTTAGTTAAATCTGTGTGGTTAATTATAAATAAATTGGGTTTGTTAGGTAATTGGAGGCTAATAATTTTCTATTAGGCCCTGGGAGTGCAGCAATTTATGAACTGCTTCTAAACATGTTGATTCAAATATCGCTGTATTGTTTCAGATAGCTAGGCTCTTTTGTAAGCTTAGATAACTCGTTAGAATGTAACCAATCACTTTGGCTTTAGACACATAGATGTTTAATCATTAATAATGCATGTTTATAGAGGTTTTTGTATATGTAGCAGAGTTCATTTGTTCCTCAGAACCTTATGAGGTCGAGGGGACATGATAGAAATCCTATTTCTGAGAATAGATAATGAAACTCATCCTTTTTCTTTTTTTCTTTTTTATTAAATATTTTATTTCATTATTTTTTAGAAAGAGGGGAATGGACAGAGGCAGAGAGGGAGAGAGACATCAATGTATGGTTGCTTTTCAACTGCCTCCAGCCACAGATCTGACTGGAGACCTGGCTTGCAACCTGGTTATGTGCCCTGGCTGGGGAATCGAACCTGCGACCTTTGGGTTCATAGGCCGGCACCTTACCCACTGTGCTACCAGCCAGGGCCTCATCTTTTTTCTTATAAATGCTAGACACCAAGTAACAGGAATGCTTCCAGACTTCTCTTCCACTTTTTGTAGTCTTGGGAAGCTGCTTCATTTTAGGCTGACATTCAGCTATAGAGTGTATGGTAGGAAAAACTTAGTTGCCAGTGCATGTCAACTTGAATATGAGGAAACCTTTTTAAAAGCCTTAAATCAGAAAGAATAGTTCTTACCTCCTTTGTGTCTTATGTGTCTGGTTCATTGTGATGGTCAATAAATAGGAACCCTATAGTGCTCTTGGATCTTGGAAAGTTGAATCATTAAAATTTTATTCTTTGTAACTAATTTATGGATATTAACATTTTTTTTTCATGAAAATTACCATTTAGGCATTTGTCTGTACTTCATAGTTTAAAATAATAGGCAGTAGTTTGGAGTAAAAAAACCTTCATTTCCTTTAACTTTTACTTTATACAAACAGTGTTACTTGAGATTAAGGTTTTCTCTTTGACCAATTAAAAAAGCATAGAATATAGTTTATTTCACTTCTGTAAACATGAGTTTGGTACCTGTTATGTACAAGGGTCTGAGAATAAAAACTTATTAAAGTACTGTCTGCCATTTGGATGAACATTTCATTATGATTTTAGTGATCATTCTAGAGTCAGAAACAGAGTGATCTGGTTTAAAACAGGATGCATACCTCAATAGGAAAGTAACTAGTAAAGAAGGGATAGGGCGTAGAATGTGTCTGAGAAGAGTGAGTAGAATGAATCAGCATGGTATGTGCTGAAAACTAGTTTTGTGGCTGCTGGAGGCTAAAATCTGAGGGACACAGAATGATGACTATACCACAGTCATGAGACAAGGACCAGGTTGGAGGTCCTGGCCTGGTAGGCTGTGGGAGCTGAGACTTTCTTTATATGTTGGCACTTGGTGGCCAGGAAATGCTTTCTGTTTAGGAGGACTAGCAATTCTGTTGAGAACTGGGTTTGAGGCAGGTGAGAAAAACAGGTACCTTTGAAGCTCTTGTATTCCCTTTAGATGTGATGAGAATTATAAGCCTGTTCTGTTACATTTTGGGGTCATCATTTACATAATACAGCTTCTATAATACTTGTTACTTTAGAAAGGTTCATAACAAAATCTAATACCAAAATGTTATAAACATGACAGTTTTAACAATATTTAACTTTTTAAAAAATGTAGTTCATGGTATTACATAAGTAGAATCTTTTTTTCTCAGATTACAGAAAAGAACACAAAACAGAAATCACCTAAGTTCCAGTGATAATTTGATGTATCTTTTAGTATCTCACTTCAAAGTTTAGTTTTAAAGTGTGTGTATGGGTGTGTGTGTGAGAGAGAGAGAATCCATGAGCCTAAATAGTGCAACACAGACTAGAAATGCTAAACAATATATTTAATGATGTATATTGACTGCCTTTGGTTAAATACCTTGTTCACACTCAGATATGCACACACATAAACAGCATATGGCTGCTGTTACTGATTGAAAGTTATTTGATCAAAGTCTAGTATTAAATTTAATATTTATTTGTGGTGTTTTTTCCCCCAGCTATGGGAGGTTTACGGAGACAGACGTTGTCTGCGAACATTTATTGGTAATGCATCTTTTTTCCCTGACTATTAACTGTTTAGAAAGACTTTTTAAACATTTTATCATCATAGACCATAATTTTTCTGCACTGATATTAATAAAAATCTTCATAGATGTGAGCTGAGTCTTGAAGAGGGAGTAAGTCTCCCTACATAGAAGAAGAGAGAGAACTAGGAAGAGCAAGCAGCAGAAGCAAAAATGGCATGAGAAAGCATGCTGCTTTGCAAGAACCACTTCTATTTCAGAATTGTCAGGGTGTGAGGTGACATGGTGAAAAAGCAGCTAAAAAGAACAAGCAGAGTATGGAAGACTGGGTGTACCATAATAAGGAGTTTAGACTACCCTGAGGGCTTAGACATTAACCAGTTCTTGCAGGAAAACTGTGATCAGGTTTGAAGTTGACAGGATCACAGCAGTAGTATGGAGAATGCTTGAATGGAGCAGGCCTGGAGGCAGGGAAATGATTACAGGTTTATTTCATCAGTCTGGGTTAGAGATGGTGGGAACCTGAACTAAAGCAGAGAGGAAAGAAGTAATCAAGAGTTAAAGTCAGTAGGATTTGGTTCCTGGATGTGAGTGATAAGAGTAAGGCAGGAATCCAGGGTGACTCCCAGATGACGCCAGGATGAATGACACCAGAGTGAACAGAAGAGGATGTTGAGATTTCAGACTTGTTGAATTTGAGCTGCCCTTGGGGTTTTAAGATGAAAATGTCTCGTGAGCAATTAGCTAGCCAGATGTTAGGCTTTGAAGAGAGATTGGAAATTGGCATCTTTTAATCTCCTATAAAAAAATGAGATTGAGAGAACTCTTTGAAGTAAAGAAAAGGGCCAAATTGAAGGACAGCTTTGGGGCAGACTAGCCCTTTTGGTCGAGAAGAGTTTATAGTCTTTGTCACATTTTGTGTGAAGGCTTCCAAATTGAACTGTATTGCATTGAAACAGTATTTGTGTGAATCTTAGTGGCTATGTTTTTAGATTGAAGTGGGAGTGTGTTCCGCAGTGCTATATGCTTTTAGGGCCTCACTGCTCAAGTAAACACTGCCCAAGATGACATGGCGGCCTAAAGAGAGAATTCATGGGAAGGCTCTCAGCAGCAGACAGGGAACAGAATGTCTCCTGCAGATGTAGCGGTTGTGGTCCTCCTTTGCCTCCCCCGCACTGGCAGACAGTTTTCAATGGAAAACTGAAAACTTGCTGCTTAGAAAGATGACAGCAGCTCTGACTGGGACCCCTGCTATGGAAAAGGTCACCTGACTGCCTAATTGCAGGACACACAGTGCCTCCCCAGAGCTCGCGGGTGGGGGCAGTGGGCCAGGGCTGCTGTGTATGGCTGACAGTTTATGCCACACACATTTTGCACAGTTGTACTTGGCAGTCTTGGTCGTGCTGGATGGTACAAAATGCAAAAGTTTCTGCTTTCATTTCGCCATGTTTTATGTGCCCCGTAACTGTCAGTTGAGTTGATTTGTCTGGCAAGATTGATTTCCAGGCAAAGAACCTTAAAATTATTGTCAAAATGTTACCCTAAAACAAAATAGAAGTTAATATTTGTTTTCAAAAAGACTTAGCCTTTGACTCTGAATCCACTTATGTAAAATTTGGTAAAATGATCACACAAATATGCAGTTATTGAATAAGAGCTGTGGTTTTCATAAATTTCAGGTTTAGGTCACTGTTTTTACTTCACACTTAGTAATCTGAGAGTGAACCTCCAAAATGTCACCCATCATTTCTCTTTTCATTGGCAATAATTGGCCTATTATGTTTCCTTACATTCTTAGCTGTTTAGTCATCAGTTGTATGTATTACATATTAAGAGATTGCCATGACAAACTTTTAAAATGTTAGATCTTTTTTCTTCCTTCTTACCTAAATGTTATGCATCAGAATCATCTGAGGAGCTTTTTGAAGAGGATGGGAGGTTGGGGACACCCACATTCCCGAAGTCCACATAAAACCTATTCTGAGTCAGTAAATCAGGGGGTGGAGCTCCAGTGATCTTTAACTCTCAGCATAGCTTGGAAAATACTGTTTAATGCTGTTTTTCTTGTGGGGTTTATGTTTTAAAAGAAAATACATCACCTACATTCCTGTTGTCTCTGCCTTAGGTCACAGTAAAGCTGTTAGGGACATCTGCTTTAACACTGCAGGAACACAGTTCCTCAGTGCAGCTTATGACAGGTATCTTAAGCTCTGGGACACTGAGACAGGTAAGAGCTCACTTATACTAATAGATACTTACTTTATAAATTAGCTTCTTTAAGTGAAATGTGTGTGGTCTTCTTTGGCAAAATGGTACCTTCTCTGACCGCTAATTCTCCTATCATTGACTGTCAGCCTATATCACATTTGTTTGTAGGGTTGAAACTCAGCTATTTAAGTTACTATGAAACTTTGTTTCCACCAAATGCTGTTTATAAAGGAAACATATTGATAGACAAAGGCATTTGAAATATTTCAGACTATTGAATTGATCTTTTTGTTTCCCTACATCACCTAGCACATGTCCTGAAACATAATAGAAGTTCAGTAGATGTCTGGTGGACTAAACAAAACTTAATTGCCCAAACTGATTAAAAGTGTAGTTCTAAACTTTCATGGTCCAGTTAGTTTTATATATTCATAGGTATATGAAATGCATCAGTATATTGTGGCTAGTATAAATTTATATAATTAAAAAACCATCTTGCTGAGTTTTAAGGGTAAAGATAATAGGTAACATTTACTAAACACTTCATGTTTACTAGGCATTGTGAGTATATCTAGTATCTCATTCACTCCTTTAAATATCCCTGTGAGATAAAGCACTATTATTGTTCTAAAGGAGCAAACTAAGATTTCAAAAGGTAACTTTTTCAGTTTTGCACAGCTAGTAAGTAGCCAAATTGGGGTCATACCAGTGCCAAAGCCCTTACTCTTTGCCACTTTAGCTGTGGTCCTCAACTCTGGCTACACATCATAAGCACCTGGAGAGCTTTATCTGTTCTGCAGTTGATGATACAGATTTACTTCTGAAAAAAAATATTTTAATTGTTAAAAATCCGTGAAAGGGAACCATATGGTTTACAATAAAGAGCAAGCAGGCTGCCTTTCCTCAGAATTTATTAAGGAAATGATCTCTAGATTTTAATCACAGGGTTATCTTTAAGTGGTCAAATTTATTTTGCCTAATTTAACTTGGGCCTTTGGTTTTAGGACAGTGTGTATCAAGATTTACAAACCGAAAAGTGCCCTATTGTGTCAAATTTAACCCTGATGAAGATAAGCAAAATCTCTTTGTGGCTGGGATGTCTGATAAAAAGATTGTGCAAGTAAGTCTTTTTACAATGTTTTTTTTTTTTAAGACCTGAGCTTTATGATACAGAGGGATTTGTTTAATGTTAGCTACTTTTAGGGACTACTGATGCTTTCTTAGTAGAAAACAGAAAATTCATCAAAATAAGATGTTGGGCATCTTTTCCTTTTTCCATTTTCCATAATTATGATCTTTGTTTGTTTTCATTGACCTGTTTCACTACTGTCTTTACTACCTCTCCTTGTTTGATGTACAGTGGGACATTCGAAGTGGAGAAATTGTGCAAGAATATGATCGGCATTTGGGAGCTGTCAATACCATTGTTTTTGTTGATGAGAATAGGAGATTTGTGAGCACATCTGATGATAAGAGCCTAAGAGTTTGGGAATGGTGAGTTACTGTCACTAGAAAATCTGATTATATAAAGCAAGCAATTTAAAAATTTGTGGCTAAAAGCAAACCCTGGTAATATGTATCCATTTGAATATTTTCAAAACTGTGATTTCTGGCCTGCCGGTCAAGCTATTTTAACTATTTAGGTATCCAGAATATGGATATAAAATTTTAAACATGCACCCTGACTGGTGTGGCCCAGGTGGTTGGGCATCGTCCCATAAAGCAACAGGCTACCAGTTCAATTCCCAGTCAGGGCACATGCCTGGGTTAGGGATTTGATCCCCAGTTGAGGTGCATACAAGAGGCAACCAATTGATGTTTCTGTCTATGTCTCTCCCTTCCCCTCTCTTCACAAATAAAATCTTTTTAAAATATTTAAACATGCTACTTTTCATAGTCTTTGGAGAATCTACCTAAAGGATATATATTCTGAGTCATTCTCCTGGTAAAAAGTTTGTATGACGCAATCTTACATTCTTTTCTTTTCTTTTCTAAGAGACGGAGGGAGGGAGGGAGAAAGTGGGAGAGAAACATCAGTGTGTGGTTGCCTCTCATGCATCCCCAACTGGGGACCTGGCCAGCAGCCCTTTAGTTTGCAGGCTGGTGCTCCATTCACTGAGCCAACCAGGGCCAGTCTTATATTCTTTATTAGCTATCTTAGTCATCTTTGCAAAATGACTGATGAGAAATAGGGGTCACAGATGTATGGACTATATAGGTTATGCTACAGTTTTAGCATAAGATCCTGGCCTTAGAACCAACCCAAAGAAACTATTGAAAAAAATCTATTAATTGTTTAAATGTCTACATTTTGACTATTCAATACTGAAAATTGCTTCATGTTATTTCCATTGGGTCCTACTGTTTATAGTCCACATGGTAGAAAACAAATGTTTTACTTGCAAAATATAATCAAAATATATTGGTTAATTTTGCTTTCCTGCAGGGGAAAAAACTATTTTTACTGAGTATGATAGATCATGTTTTATCATTTATTTCCAAAGAAATGCATAATAATCTTGTTAAAAGGAATGTTTGAATGGAACCCAGCTTGTTTTTAGTAATTTGTGAAGCACGGCTCAACCATGGTTATATATAGCCTTGCAGGGATATGTCTTCCTACCCCCAGAAATTGTTCTGCTTTAAGAAGTGGGAAGCCTTGAACTAAAGCCAGTAGTTTCTTTCTGATTTTTTTTAACATAAAGACCAAAGTCTAAATCAAATAGAGTTTAAAACATTGATACTCTTCTAATTATCACAGAAAGTTATTTGTGAGGTAAAATATTTACAGTAAGCAATAGAATGTCATTTTACGATATACCCCGCCTCCCCCAGGAAATTTCATGAAAGTTATTAAATAGAACGTTTCAAGAGTATCTATTTTGGTTCAGGGATAATTCTTCTAAAGGTACTTTTTAAAATTACTTATTCTGTTATGCTATTTTTAATATCTAGGGATATCCCTGTGGATTTCAAGTATATAGCAGAACCCAGTATGCACTCAATGCCTGCAGTGACTTTGTCTCCAAATGGTGAGTTAGTAGCTAGAATGTAATTTTAGATGAGCTTCTAAGACGTAATGTGATTTTGGTTCAGAAGAGCCTTGGCAATTCTCTCCAGTCTGTCACAGTGCCATACTGTATGAGAAAATCTTTTCATTATTAGAAATAATCATTGGTTTTCACATGTGAGTCACCTCCCCCAGTCTCTTTTAAAAGAATAAAAATAAATAATTGCAACTAATGTTGACCAAGCACCTTAGTATTTATATCTGAGAATCAGGGATTTTTGGTTTTGGGTTTTGTTTTTTGTTTTTTTTAAGAATTCTCCTTCCAACAGAATCATGTTCCACATCTCACCTAGTGATTTATTGTGAATTATTTTTCTTTTAGGGAGTAGAAAATTTTGGTCTGGTTCCCCATAATAAGAAGATCTTAGCAATTCATTATGAAATATTTTCTCAGGCAAAATAAAAAAGATAAATCTGTTTAATACTGTTTTCTGTTCAGTAACGCATTACCTTTTAAATGCAAAGTCATTTGTACTGCAGATGTACTGACAGTATACTGATATAATTATAGCTCTGCATGAGGGTATTAAAGTGGAGTGTCTGATGTTTGGGCAACATTGTCATCAAAGCCACTGTTAACTCACAGAATTACTGTAAATGTAGAACAATGACGAGAAGATAAAAAATAGTTTGCTCTTTTATTGGGGCATCTGCCACAGGCAAATCAGTAATCATTCTTGTCAGGGGCCCTATGATTTTTATAAGAGGAACAGCCTAACTGGGCCCTGTTTTAATTATCACCACGTTGTATGCTTTGTCACATTTGATACTGCATGTGCATTTTATGTAGTGTATTTTTAACGTACACATTACAAATATTGTGTCTGTCATGAACAAGGCCATTTTCCCTTTTAGACTATGAGCATTGTTAGGGCTATTCCCTCAGTTACTAATGTCTGCAAGTATAGGGGACACAAAAAGACACTGCAATTTAGGCTCAAGGGGCTTGGGGAAATCCTGGCTAGAGAAAAGCAATGTGGGCCTTTCAACAACAGTTACTAAATTTTTTAAATCTTATGTATTTTTATATAAGTTTATATTAGTTTCATTTACTAATCCTAGGTTTTCTCACCTGAAGTTGATCTTTCCTTTTTTTATAATTAACGTGGAGAAGTCTCTCCCTACAGTTCTTTTGTCTATTTTTAATACAGATAAATTCCATTTTATAACATTTTAGTTTAGTTCTATTAATACTAAACCCAGCATATCTGTATATATTTAAGCCAAAAAAATAGTAAGTTTACATTATAAAGAGTGCTAATGATACAGGATTTTATGAGCAAAAGCCATTACTTTATGTATAAATACCTCTTGCCAGCAACAGATTTGTTACACTTTACAGGTGGTATGGTAAATTCAGTTTCCTATTAGTATAAAATAACAAATAGGAAACAAAAGAATATTAATGACCGAATATATTTAGAATAAAAGTTACTTTTAATTTTTTTCAGTTTTTCTCTAAAATGTCTCATTTATTGTACTTACAGGGAAGTGGCTAGCATGCCAATCAATGGACAACCAAATCTTAATTTTTGGAGCACAAAACAGATTTAGATTGAATAAGAAAAAAATTTTTAAGGGCCATATGGTAGCAGGCTATGCCTGTCAGGTGGACTTTTCACCAGACATGAGGTGAGTTTAAAGCTTCTCGTGTATTCTCATTTTCAACTATCTGATAAAAACTTCTGTTGTATAAATAATAACACTTTACATATTACTTTCACATATGTAATTGTATGAGAAATATGCAGATTGTCAAAATGCCAAATAAAAGGGCAAATTCTTTCATATTCTCCTTATATTGTTCAGCCGTGTGCCCTGTAAACACCTAATAAGTCCCTGTCTTTAGAGGCAGTGCCTTATTTTCTCTCTGCTTTTCTAAGCAAGATTCAGAGGACTTTAATCACCATATTGCTATGATTGAATGAACACCAGAATTAATTTTGTGTTGCATTGTTGAAGTTAAAGACTTTACTACATCTTTCTGTGCTGTGCTGAAATCTCAAATCTAACTTCTGAATATTTCTAGCTCACACTAGATTTGTGAAATCTATAGTCTTTCTAAATGAAACTTTGCCTTCATTTCCCTAGTCTTGACTGAAATATACAGGTGTAAGTAATTCAGAAATCCCTGTAACTTTACGTGTTTAGCCTGGTAATTGGGCCTTAGACTCCCACCTCTGAGTCTCAGAAGTATTCAAAAGGTTTTGGAGCCAGAAAGTAACCATAAAGGTAGTCGAGTCTACTATAGTAGAAAGAGTCTAAATATGTTTGCTGGCTCTGCGTGAAATTTATGTCCCTATACTACTTCTGATTGTCGGGAGAGTGATTGTGATATCACGTTCACTGTAACCTTTGAGTCTCTCAGTCTTAGCTTCAAAAATATAGATTGGTGCTTACTGGGGATGGATTTTGGTAGAAGTTTAAATTATAGATTGCTTTATGCCCTACCTTGTTCTTCTCACTATTACAATCTATAGTCACATTGATTTTTTTATGTTAGTGTAAAAAAAGATAAATTCTCTGTTCTTTACTTACCAGTTTGAAGTGTTTGAATAATTTGAAATTTTTTTTCCCATTGTAGCTATGTGATTTCAGGAGATGGAAATGGAAAATTAAACATCTGGGACTGGAAGACCACAAAACTGTACAGTCGGTTTAAAGCTCATGATAAAGTGTGCATAGGTGCAGTGTGGCATCCTCATGAAACATCTAAAGTCATAACCTGTGGTTGGGATGGTCTCATTAAATTGTGGGATTAATGAGACTAGTCCTTAAACTATCTAGGATTATTTTTTATCCAATACCATATTTAACTATTTAATTGTTCAATATGTAGCATGATAAATTTATTTACAGGTTACCATTTCTTTCCATGGCCATGTAAAGTTGATACATTGTTTTAAAATTTTGTAAATTTGGCTCATATAATTTCATTGGCAACTTTAGTTTGTTCTTTATAAATAGTATTTATACAGAGAATGACCATCAATTTTCTAATTGACAAGGCAGGTTTGGGCTTACCCACAAGATACACTTCAAGGATCCCTTTGGAGTCAGGAAAGAATCCCTAGTGGGTTTGGGGTTCTAAAGGAGGTAATGATGATAAGTAATTCAGAAAGGTACTGTCTACCTCTTCAACAAAAAGAGAGGTAAGGAACAGGGATGATGCAGTTTAATGCAACTCTGAGAGAAGGATAAAACCACCCAATTCAAGAGTTCCACTATTTTTATGGCGTATGTTGTATGTTTTTAGTTGTAAGCCAGCAATCTTCTCTGACTGCAGCATTCCTGTATTAAACAATGTAAAGTACAAAGCAGCCCAGAGCTCTTTCCTTGACTTTCTTTCTGATCAGTCTATAATGAGAGAATTATGTTATTTTTGAAGGTGAAACTCAAGAGAACGAGTCAAAACTTTGAATTTTATTTGTATATACTATCAGTAGGAACCTGGCTGTACTTTCAGGAATCAGATATTACTACTGAAATACTCCTCACAGGAGATAGGGTGAAGATCAAAATATCAACTTACAACTTCTTTAAAATTATTCCAATTTGGCTTGTAAATATATTTGGCAAAATTTTGAAGACTAGAAAAGTTTGAAACTTCTTTCTAAATCTTTGAGTAAAATTTGACAATCCCAGAAAATGTTTAAGGTTCCCCAGTTTGAGAAAGCAGCGGCTATAGTTGTTTTTTTCGTGTGTGTATGTGTGTGTGTGTGTTTTTTAAGTTTTAAGTTTAAGATTGTGAAATCAAGATAGCCTCTTGAATGTAGTAGCTAATAGCACTTTAGTTTGACAAACCATTTTTCCAGCTTAATTACAGATCTGTATCAGATACCTGGATGTGGTTTGAAATATTTCAGTACCATGCTAAAAAAGATGGATTGGTTGATAGATGCTTGGAGTACTGACTGGGAGACCAAAATCATACTGAGTGCTGATATTCTAAAGGCATTAGCTCTGAGTCCTATGCTATAAATGCAGTTTATGCTTTTTGTCCTTAACATCTATTTTAAAAATCTAAAATTTCAAAAAGCCTGGTATAGATGACCAGGTGCTATAGCTACACATAAATTTTAAAAATGAAAAAAAGAGATATGTGAGGCAAAAAAAACAACAACAATAAAAGTGGTAGAGCTATATATTTGGACACAGAAGCACTGAAAGAAATAAGAATACACTGACTAGCTGCTGCCGTTTCTGTATCTGCCAGGAAGGGTGGCTGCTACTTCCTGGTGAGGAAAGAATTCAGACAAGACCTTTTCTTTAGTCCCAACCACTGGGTTTAACAAATGTGAATAAATCACATTTGATTAATAATAAAAGAATTGTATATTTAAACTGTCTTGTTCACCACCAGTATTGTATAGGTTACAAATCATAATTTCTAAATCTGGGTTTATTTTATTGTGTTGTTGACTGTTTCTAAACTAAACTGTATATAAAAGTCTCTTTTTTAAAAAATCATATTTTTAAATAAAGCATTTTTTGTAAAAAAAAAAGTGTCATCAAAATTTTTATTCTTGGTCTCCTTTTAAGTCTTAACTCTTTTGAAACACCAAATTAAACCTTTTATAGATTTTAAATGGGTTACTTAGATTTTATGGAGAAAAATGATGTTTTAGAGGTAGTTATGGCATATTGATGGGCCCTGGCTGGTGGCTCAGTGGATTGGCTCCAGCTTGTGAACCCCAAGGTCACTGGTTCAATTCCCCAGCCAGGGCATGTAACCAGGTTGCAAGCCAAGTCTCCAGCCAGGTTAGGTTCATAGCTGGAGGCAGATGAAAGGCAACCATACATTCATGCTTCTCTCCCTTTCTTCCTCCCTGCCCTTCTCTCTGAAAATAATAAAATCTTAAAAAAAAAAAAAAAATACAGGGCCATAAGACACTCAGAACTATAGATTAACACATTGTTGACTGGCAATTTTATACAAAATTAATGCAGGTGCGAGCACAAGTTGACTCATTGGTCAACAGCTTTGGGGCTCTAAAATATAAGTATTTTCATGCCCAGTCAACAGTGTGTGTTAAGTTTAACACATTGTACATTTATTCACTTAGTAGTGACACTGAGTCACAATTGTACTCATTTTAAAGGACACAAATGTCTGGGGTTCTTTTTTTTTAAGATCTTGTTACTGGAATTAGATGGTTATCATCTGACTCTTTTGTCTTACTGTATCCTTTTTGTCACACCCGGAACAGATTTCCTTCCTACAAGTTAGAATAGAAGTGATGTTTTAGTGAAAGGTTTAGTGGAATAAATGTTTAAATATTGAAGCACAAGCTGGAAATATTTTATCTTAAATGAGACAATTTTAAGGTAAGGATCACATAGGCACTTCTCTAAATAAAAAAGTATAGTGTGATTCTTGAAAGATGCAGTGAGGCTGTTTGATGTCCCTAGCAAGTTTGTAAATTACCTGAAAGAAAATGTTGACAATAAAATAGTGACCCTTGAATGGCAGCCCTAAGGATTACAACAATAATAACACTTAAGGCTCTCCTTGAAGAAAAGTATTTCTCAGAATGTGGACTGAGAACCATGTGCATCAAAATCACCTGGAGATCTCCTACTGAGAGAGTTCAGAAGAAAATAAAGGTTAGTTGGTGGAGCCATAATGAATTAAAAGTAAAGGGAAGGGACGCCATTGGGTCAAGATAATTCATCTGTAGTATAAAATCTGAGTCAAAAATGAGACCTCGGCCAAGATGGAGGCGTAGGTACACATGCTGCATCTCCCTCTGCAAGTAAGGAGGAAAACAAATGCCTCAAAACTAGAGACAACCGGAAATCCTGGAAAATCAAGCTGCACTGAAGTCCAATGAAGATATAAAGAATACCCATCCAGATAGGAGGGGTGGGATTTGGTGGCACAGCAGCTGTGATGGGACTGCAGCTGTGGTCAGCCAGCAGAGAGCGCAGTCACACATCTTTTTTAAAAAGTAGGGACACCTGGGGAGCGCTCTGCACCAGATTACTGCAAGGCTCATGGCTCCAACACCAGGGGGAAAATAAAGGCTCATTTCTTCTGACTGAAAACAGTGGGAGTTGGGTCAGAGGAAGAAACTGCTGGTCTCAGCAGGGTCTGTTAGTTTACAGACCCCCACGGTTCTAGAATGTGTGTAAACCAACCCACTCCAGGAAGCAGGAGAAGTGCCTGGAAAGTCATGAGTGCTAAGCAAGCAACACTGTTCCCTCTCAGGTCCCTCCCCGCCACATACAACACCACAATGTGGTGAACTGGGTTACCTCATGCTGATGAATACCTAAAGTTCCACCCTTTATCCATAACAGGTGTGACAGCTTTACCTAAGACATAGGCCAACACAGGAGCCAGTCAGATTGAGGAGACAGAGAAGTATAGCCCAAAACAGGAAACAGATCAAGGTTCAAGTGGGAGAACTAAACAATGAGAAAGATAGCCAGCCTAGCAGGTGCAGAGTTTAGCAAACACAGAAGGGAAGAAGTGAAAGCTATGTTACGTGAAACAAAGGAAAGTCCACACAAAACCAATGATAAAGGGAAGGAAAATGGTTCAAATCAATGATTTGGGACATAAGGAAGAAAAGAACCACCAACCAGTACAAAATAAGGAAACAAGAATTGAAAAAAAATGAGAGGTTTAGGAACCTCTGGGATGGATTTTAATGTGCCAACATCTGAATCATAGGTGTGCCAGAAGGAGAAGAAGAAGATCAAGAAATTGATAATGTGAAAAAATAATGAGGAAAACTTCCCAAATTTGGTGAAGGAAATAGACATACAAGTCCAGGAAGCAGAGAGTACCAAACAAGCTAGATCCAAACAGGACCCACCAAGACACATCATTAAAATGCCAAAGTTTAAAGATATAGAGAAAGTCTTAAAAGTAGCAAGAGAAGAGTTACTTTCAAAGGGGTTCCTATGAGACTATTGGCTGATTTCTCAAAAGAAACTTGGCAGGCAAGAAGGGACTGGCAAGAAGTATTATAAGCAATGGAAAGCAAGGACCTACAACCAAGATTATCCAACAAAGCTATCATTTAGAATGGAAGGGCAGATAAAGTTCTTCCCAGACAAAGTAAAACTAATGGAGGTAATCATCACCAAGCCATTATTGTATGAAATGTTAAAGGGACTTAATGAAAAAGAAGATCAAAACTATGAACATTAAAGTGACAACAAATTCACAACTATCAACAGAATCTAAAAAAAATAAAAACAAAAACATACTAAACAACCAGAATAGGATCAGAATTATAGGTATGGAGATTGTTGGGAGAGTAATCAGCTGGGAGGGGGCAGGAGGAGAAATAGGGAAATAGTGCAGGGATTAGGAAACATAATTGGTAGGTACAAGAGATGGGGAAGTTAAGAATAATATAAGAAGGCCCTGGCTAGTGGCACAGTGGATAAGGCACTGGCCTGTGAACACAAAGGTCACTGGTTCAATTCCCAGCCAGGGCACATAACCAGGTTGCAAGCCAGGTCTCCAGCCAGGTCTATAGCTGGAGGCAGGTGAAAGGCAACCATACATTGATGTCTCTCTCCCCCTCTGCGTCTTTGTCTTCCCCTCTCTCTAAAAAATAATAAATAAAATCTTTAAAAGGAAAAAAAAAAAGAATCTAGGAAAGGGAAATCAGGGAGTTTATATGCACAGCCCATGGATGTGAACTAAGGGGGGGTCAGGTTGTGGGAGGAAAGGGGGAACCTGGATGGAGGGGAACAAAGGGAAAAGAAATTGGGACAACTGTAAGAGCATAATCAATAAAATATACTTTTTTAAAAAGTGAGACCTATGGAACACTGCCATATTCCATCAAGGGTACACATTTTTCACATTTTTGACATCTCTGAAATAGAGCTGCATCTTAAAATCAATCCTATGTCAATTTAATTGCAGCATTCTTTTTTAGATCATAAAATAATTGATTAAATACAGTATAAATAAGTGCTACAGGACCTGAGAAGATCCAATTAATGGAAATAAGGCTCTATCACAGCACTTGGCTCAAATTTCTACCAATTTTTATTTAATGGGTAAATGAAATGAATGAACTAAAAAGATTGCAATTTAAAATATATGTTCATTCACTGTGTCAAAGTTGGCAGTTTTAGCAAGATGTCTGGATGATATAAGGCACACTGAAGATGAGAATAGTGAAGTAGAACCTCGTTTATCTTGAGTAGTTCAGAAGCTACACCCTTTAGTACATGTAAGCCCAGAGAACTTTTAGCTAACCAAAAATGTATATGCATGTGCATGTGTGTAAGCATGTATATATGTGAATGTATGTATATATATTTTATGTATGTGTGCACCTTCCATGTTCATAATCACTTTAATAATTGTAGAAACAGCTTTCTCATGCTAAACACAAACATTATCTGCAACTTAATGGAAAAGAAGTCACAACTTGGAATCAGTCCTTAAAAAGTGACTTTATTTTTAGTGACAGAGACAGGTAACTAACTCCTTGCATGTTCAGTCTTCTCTAATAGCAATAGCTACTTTCAAATGAATTACTTAGCTCCCACCCCCCACTCTCCAGCCTTCAGCACTTGAGATCTAAAGGACTAACTCGAGTCCCAAACTCGAGTAAATGAAACTTGAGTTTCATTTACCCATTAAATAAAAATTGGTAGAAATTTGAGCTAAGTGCTGTGATAGAGCCTTATTTCCATTAATTTAATGGAAATTTAATGGACATTCATATTTAAGTGTGTGTTCTAGAAAAGTGCTGTCTAATAGAAATGTGTGAGCCATATATGTAATTTTTAATTTTTGAATGGCCATATTGTTAAGAAACCAATGGAATATTAATTTTAATATTTTATGGATAACATTCCAAACCTTTCAACATTCAATTCTTTTTTTAACATTTTACTTTTCTCATACTTAGTTTGGAAATCTGATGTGTACTTCACATTTAACAGCACATCTCAACTCAGACATTATTTCATACAAAGTACATTTACATGTCCAAGTTGTTCAAACATACCTGAAGACTTTTCTAATCATTGATTTAAGAATAAGTTTTTGAATGGAAAGTAATTAACAGTAAATATAAGTTAAAACTCAGTTTTTTAGTCACACTGGCCACGATCTCAGTAGCAACATGTGGCTAATGGCTGCCATAATGCACATATAGTCCCAGCACTTTCACACACTGGCTCGGACAGTCAGCTTCACTGTTGCATTTGTCGACAGGCATTCTAAGATGCAACCAATTCATAAGTAATACATGACACCAGCCTGACTGTTTAAAAAATGTCAGTAATATATCATGTACTATACGAGGTTTGTCCCAAAAGTATTGGCCACACAAACTGTTACAATTATATTGACATTGGCTGGATACTTTCTGGACAGACCTTGTATATTCATACTTTTCTATTATACATTTTGGGTAGTTTCCTCAGGTTTGGGTTCCAGTTCACTTTACAGTCTCTTTATCTATGTCTAATCTGTTTAGTCCATTAAACTTCTCATTCCAAAGATGTTTCCCTTTATGGAAGGTTTATTTGTAGTGTTAATGCTTACCTTTTCTCCAAATGTCTTATTTTCTTAGAGTTTCTATGTAGCCTTATGCCTTTAATCATTTTAAACAATTTATATTTTTATGATTGTTACTCTATCTCACATTCTTTGGCTGAAAATCCACGTGTTTACTGTGTCTGCTAAAGCTACCTCATTGCAGACTATTTCCTCCTCAGTTGTAACTTTTTATTAGGAGTTCATCTTAAATGGGTTTGTTTTTGTTTTTAAGGAAATCCTTTGTAGCCTGAGTTGAAGAATCTCTTCAGAGTACTTACACATTTGCTTCTGCTGTGCACCACCCCCACCCCCCTGGCCCCACTAAAAACTGTATGACTTTTTTCACCATGTGATTAGTATAAATTCACATCTGTAAAGAGACCCAGAGGTTTCACATTCTCATGAGGAACTTATTTTCTCCCAGAAATACAGCAAGAATAGGTTTTCTTGTGTAGGGACAGTGCACTTAGGGACCCTCTATCACTGAGGTTAGAGCCTCATACTATATGTGTCTCAGTCCCAATCCTTTCCCTCAATACAGGCCTGACCTCCAGCGCTGCAGGCCCTTGGCCATCACTGGCATACTGAACTTCTGAGACCACTGCGTGGGACTTCCCTGTGTCCCTCCCTCATTTTTCAAACTGACAGGTTGGTGTCATGTATTACTTATGAATTGCTTGAATCTTAGGCTCCCTCTGAGCTCTTGGTATCTAAATGCTTTTTTTCAGTATTCAGCTCTGTGTGTGTGAGAGATCCTTCTATGTGTATGTGTTTATATATATATGAATACATTTATATTATATTTAAATATATACATGAATATACACATACATACATACATATAAAAGGATCACCATAAGTATATATGCTTGAACTAGTATCTTCAGATATTGCCACTTTGTAAGGATAGTCTAAAAACATAGATGTAGAAACAAGACCAGTCTGCAACATTCTGGTTTTTAGAACCATGGACGTGTAAGCACATTATCAAAAAGGTACTTTTCTGAAGGTGCTTCACATGATGACTGGGGAGCCATCCTAATGGATTCTTCTTTTAGCTGAGCTTTTCTTCTGAACAAGCACATCATTTGAATTCTTATGGATTTATCCTAAGACTTCCCTTTATTGCACACAGGTTAGGAAATTATCCTACCACTGCCAAAGCCTTCTCTAATCATGAAAATCTTAGAATAATGAGATTTTTCAAGCTAGAAGAAACCTTAGAAATTAAATATTTTACCCTAAGTAAAAAACATAAGCCAAGAAAGGTGAGGCTTGAAATCATGCAGCTAGATAATAGCAGGGTTAAAATCTCTCCTTTCATCTTACTATCCAGCCTCCTCTACAAAATGCCACTTAATTGTAATTTTTTTTAACTGTCAGGTTGGTGTCATAATCTTTGTGGCTTCCAGCTGGCTCTCTTGGAGTTAAGTGGTTTAAAAGAAACACTCAGCAATTTGGATCATATTTATTTCATCCTCTAGCAAGACATCCTATAGCCCAAGACATTCTCTCAACCTTTTCCATTAGGGTTGGGCCCCCATGACCTCATAACTGCTCTCTTAGTCAGACTTCAGGTAGTTTTGAGAATGCAATGCCTTTTCTCACCTTGGTTTTGCCCCTTGAAACATCTATTTTAGCCATTTATGTAGAAATCTCGGTCCCTGTCCAGGATCCTTGAAATTGTGATTTTATACACTAACTCAAAAAAGTTTGTTTTCTGGAAATTAGTACAAAGAGCAATGAGGGATACAAAGTGAAGACTGATGTTAGGATGTCCTCTAGTAATAACTGAGCCTCCAATTATTATTATATTTATTCAATTCAAGGATTATATAGCTCTTAAGTCCCCCAAAAAGCTCCCAGGTTGGCAGCCTTTACTTGGGAGTGAGGACTACCAGAAGCAGGGCAATAAACAACCATGTCAAGGAAAGGATAAATTTGGTCTAAATTTAAATTAACCAAAATGAAAGACAGTGGTACATCTAAATTGTACATGTATGTTTAATGCCAGAAAAAAAATTCAGTAACAAATGCTGATAAAATAAAGTTACCAAAAAAAACACAAAAATCCTATGTGAAATAGCTTTCTTTATTCACATTCAACCAATATTTATTAAGCACCTTTTACCTAGCAGGCACTGGGGCTACAGACTTGGCCCTTACCCTCGGGGAACTGACAGTCTGCTGGGAAAGACAACCATCATATAAGCATATACATTAGGTACAAGGCTTGTGAAGATGAAGAGACTAGAGGGCATTATAGGGACACATTGCTGGGGACCTAAAATGGGGGACAAGGCCCCTGAGGAAACCATGTTCGATCTGACATCAATCCTTGAGAATTAATATTGTCTGTACAAATAAATGCTTAGTTTTTAGATAATTGCAGTTTCATTAACATTATAGGAGCCACTTGGAACTTTGCTCATTATATGTACTCACCCAGAGCTGATATCAAAATATCCAACAACCAGTAACATACGATGTAGAGCATTAGAATAGATGCTAACGGTTGTGCTAGGGCAGGGTCTTGGAAGCTGCTTCGAGTGGTATGCATTAATTGCTCAACCTTGGAGAGGTCTGGGGGTCCTGTGGGAGGGGCTCCAATGGAGGAGAATGACTCAGGACCACAGCCATTTACCAACCACTGTAGCTTCCTAGGACATACTGGTCACACATCTGTCCTATGTATGCTGGGCTCCTCTATTGAAATAGTCTAGATTAGAATTCAAACAATCCCTTATTGTTTCAGCTAATCTTATTGCGCAAAACCAATCACTAAGAAAAAATAAAAAACATTTTATGCAATAAAATGCTAGTTTTACAAAGCCTTAATTTTAAGGTATTGAGAACTAACATTTTTCCATATAATGCCAAACATAAAGTGTGATGGTAAGCTTGCCTGATTTATTTTTTGTAAGGACAGAAATACAATAACATCATCTCAAGAACTTCAATAATTTCTAAATTTAGGCAGCGTAAGAATACATTGAATGTTGGGGGTATGATTTCATGTGATAAGTAAAGTTCAAATACCTCTTTCAATGTAAGAAAAAGGAAGACATTTTAGCAGACAGTAAAATGTATTAAATGTATTATTGAATTCACAAAAAGCCAGCAATGGGCTAATACTATATATATATATATATATGTGTGTGTGTGTGTGTATATATATATATATATATATATATATATATATATATATTTCCTTAAAAGGAAAACATAAATTTACCTCCAGAAGATGAGAACAATTATACTAATTGAGCTTGGAAGTACCCTTGTATTGTCAAGTATAATAATTTATTTAAATGAGGCCTTCATTTTTAATCTGGCAAAATATGATGAAGCTAGTTTTCTGGTATAAATCCAAGCTTTGCAAAACCCGAACATGTAATACTTAGGAAATGCAAATCTTAGACTGTATTTGCTATATACTAAACTTTTACAGCCAAGACAGAAATGCTTAAACGAATAGCCACTTTGAACTAAACACTGTAAATTCATGAATTTACTTTTGTTTTACTCTGATGTAAATATTAATGGACCACCAGTCAATCTAATGGACAATTGTTTACTTCTCCCTGGCTCTCTTCATTTGAAAGTGTCAAATCCCTACAAATATTTACATGATAATCTATTATAACTTCATCAAATACAATCACTCTAAAAAAGGGGAAAGGGGAAGTTGTTTTTCTTTTATTCTGATCTCAAATTGTAACAGAGTTTGTGCTAAAAAGTGAGTGACCTCTAAGTCTCTTACATCCTAAGGAAAAGAATCTCTTACATCTTGAAAAAAGTTTTTGTTTTAATCATCGGCTAAGAGCATAATTAATTAATGTGTACTTTCGGACTCATTTATGAGCATTACTGGTAAGTTAATTATGTCATAGATATTCCCACCTGAGCCCATTATCTAGGATCCAAAACTGGTTTGAAACAAAGGGAACTCACGCTGCACTCCCAAGTGATTTTGCCCTTTCTGAAATCCAGGGGGAAAGTGCCAAGTATGAGGACGAGCCAGGGCCAAGCGTCCCTTCCAAGGCTTTGCTTTTCCGGCAATCTGAATATATTGACAGAGAATGTGTTGGGTCCCCATATTTTTTCAGTAAGCCTTCATTTGGCAGGAATGTTTTCATTAAGAAGATTGTTTAAATTAAACCAGCCTGCCACAAAAATAACCCCAACTGTAAGAAATCTGTAGGTCTGGTCTTAGTATTTGTAGTCCCTCCCCCATTTACATTATAATAGAAAGACAAAAATATGTCCTTTGAAAGTAGCATCTTATGGTTGTTACAAGCCATTGAGGCAGCATTGTGGAGGAAGCATCATGGGCTTTGGGATCTGACAGGCCATGATACGGATTCCTATTTAACCTCTCAGAGTTCCCTTATCTGTATGTCACTGGGGAAATTACAGTTCTTTGTAGGTTGTTGGGAGAATTAGGAATAAGCTATGATTGTTCTGAGTACATTATAGGCGCTCAATACATGGTAGTTCTTGACTCTGTTTGTGTTCTTTTGTGGTAGTTTTGCCTGCTCTTCACCGGCAGGATCTCCCCAGTGCTGTCCTAACCCAGCCTTTCCCACGGCTACACCAGTTCTCCACCTGGGAGGCTTCTGCCCTCTAGGGGACATTTGGCACCATCTGGACGCAAGTTTGGTCATCACACTGAAAATGGAGAGGGGAAGGCGCTCCTGGCACCTAGTGAGGAGAATCGCAGAGGCTGCTAAACATCCTGCAATGCACAAAGCAGCCCCCTCCCCCAGCAAAGGATCATCCAGCCCTGAATGGCAGGGGTGCTGAGGTTAGGAAACGCTGGCCAACAGAGTCAGCTTAACAAATTCTGGAGGTAGGGAAACCACAGCCAAAGTCACAAAGTTCATCATCAATTTTGAACTCTCCATAAAGGGAATGAAGGACAGTCTTAGAAATAAGCATTAAAAACGTACAAATAACTATTGAAAAGGCTGCCTAGAAGGTGGGTGTGGGTGGGTGTGTTTGTGATTTATTTGGAGTTTGTCTTTTTTTTTTTTTTAATAGTAGACAGATTCTTGCTTCTGATATATATTGGCTTTCAGTGATGCCCCAAATCTCCAGTCCCATGAATTTAAAATCTTGATATGAGTGTGTATATATCTAAACACTTAAGACCAGTTTACCTCATACTTTAGTGTATGAGGTTTACAATGTTTAATGTATAAAAATGTTTATTGTATGTGCTTCAATGTATAAAATTTTTTATAAAAAGAAAAATGAGAGAGAGCATGTGATATAATCCAAACAGGAACTGTACTAAAGTGAACTTTGGTTTGGATGCTATGCCATGCTAACCCAACAGTATAACTTTAGAGATTTATGGATCCTTCCTACTTTTGAAATTCCTGCAGACAAGGAAAGCAACACAATTACTCATTCAAGCTGGTCCTCCCGTCACAATAACTTTTATTAGTGTGTAAAGAATTTTAAAGTAAACACCTCATTTATATTTTTAAAAAATTATCACTAATTTAGAAAGTCTGGTTTCTTTTGAACCCAACTTAGTGAGATCATCCAACACTAATTAATATATTCTGGTTTCTCACTTAAAACCATTGAAAGAAACAAAAGGCCAGCCCTGGGAATGTCTTAGGCAGATGTAGATTTTTAAAAACTGGAAAAAGGAACAAAGTTTAGTAGTAAACTCCCCAAATTTTTGAACAAACATGTCTGGCCTTCTTGCTCTGTCAGGATGTAAAAAGTGTTAGAAAATGCACTTAACTTATAATATGGTAATAATTTGATTCATTTTATACTATTTAATTTTAAATAGGTATTTGAAAATTATTTATAGGGGTAAATATCTAATCATACAAATAGAAATAAAAAAGATTACTTGGACTATTGAGAATCTGAATTTTCTGCTTAATATGTTTTTTAGAGTAAAAAAGATTGGCACTACTGAAACACTATGTAACCCACCCCAGGGAAGAGGTCCTCAGACCCCCAAATACCAACTGGAAGGAAAGAAAAAATCTTTGAGATAACATATTTTTAAAAAATTTTGACAACATAGGGTCTGTCAAACCTGACTGAGAAGTCAGGTTTGAAGTCAGAAGAGGCAACAGTAAGGACTCGAACCCTACTTTGTGCTTAGTTCACAGAAACAGGAGGAGTTTTAAGGCAACCATGGAAAGAATGTTGAGCTACAGCTCCTCATAGTCTAGTTCTAAACTCAGTGTCTCGTTCCCAGATACTGGACTCAGTGGTTTTTAGGAAACCATGGCATGGCCTTGGCAAAGGCTGAGAAGGTGTAAAGAATGTTTTTGACTAAGTGAACAAGGTGAATGTGAATGGTGAGTTCAAGTCAAATGAAAGATCCTACCTTGACCACTAGGCTACCAACTTAAGAATCTCATCAACCCTGTAAAAAACAAAATGTGCGTAATTTCTTTTTATGTTGGTGAATTCATGAATTATTGATACATGATGAATTTTAGAGAAAACCATGGTGAGTGGGGATTATCTTCCAAATTAAAGTGAAGGAAGACAAGCATCCCCACTTTGTCTGAGGCAAGTAAGCAAAGCACGTGGGTTGGGGCAGATGAAGCCGGATTCCTGTGTCCACCTTCATGTGAATGTGCCCCTACCACATGGTGGGTGCCAGGCACCAGGCACCACAGAGGCAGTGACCATGCCAGCCTCAAGCAGGTCACAGGCTAGTGGGAGACCGGGCAGGTAACACAATAATTAGAATCATGAACATACTCCATTCTGTAAATATTTCCTTGAGTTCTTGATGTGGTCCTGCAGCTTATTTCCACCTTGTATTCACCCAGCTGAGAGTATAACAGCTACTTGCATTGAAAATGTCTTTCTTCAGGAATAGCTGAGGTTTAGATAAGTCTTTGTAACTGTGAAAAAGCCTGAAGTCCTTGAGTTCCAGCTCTTTGAGGAGGCTGTACCAGAAACGCACTACACTGCTGTCGCTACCACTGACCTCAAACCCGGGCCAGTGGAGATGGATCTCGAAGACCAGCTGTCCAATTTGCTCAAGGACGTCTTCCAGAATAAGATTCTCCAAAACTTTCCATTCTGCACTTTCCAGATCTGCTTTGAGAACATCAATCTGTAACAAAATGATAAAATGTGACGATCAGACTCAATAAACAAAGTTTAAAGTGCCATCTTGGTATCAGGACCATCACTATTTAATTACCTTACCAGAAAGTAAGATTTTTCCTTTTCTTTCTTTTTTTATTGATTTTTTTTTAGAGAGAGAGACAGAGAGACAGAGACAGAGAAACATTGATTTGTCGTTCCACTATTTATTCAATCATTGGTTGATTCTTGTATGTGCCCTGACCAGGGATCAAGCCAACCTTGGTGTAGGGGGACAACACTCTAGCCAACTGACCTACCCGGACAGGGCCAGCAGAATTTTTTGAATTTTAGATTCAGAGGCCTTTTTCAAATGACCAGTTACAAATTTCTAACCTCACTCCATACAAAATATTAATATACAAATAATGAAATGCCAGTCAGAAGTCATAGCGGACCCTCTTTCTTTCTGCCCAATGGAAATGAATCCCCAAGAAGAAGAGGCTAGAGTGTGTGTATCACAAAACTTTGTGTCCACAGCATTTTTCCAGAAACCTACATGCTGCACAGGGTAACCCAAGTGTCCCAGACAGAATGGCGGCCTGCAGGGAGGTACTAACAGAGGATCACTGCCTGCAGAAACCACCCCAGTAACCTTGTCCCTTCAATTTCACCAGGACTGGAAGCTAGGGAAAGGGTTCTTAGGTATCTGAACACTGGACTTGTAAAAAAAAGTTATTATTATTCCATGATTTCTTTTAAAAATATAAACCTGTACAACATTCTTTTAAAAAGGCAAAAAATACCACTTTCTGTTCATTTTATGAACATAAGTTTACATTCTGGGTAAAATAGAATATAGCAAAAAGAGTGGGAGAGATGTTCTGCAATTAATTAAGTCATGAGAATCAGCTCCTTTGTGCTGGCTTTGCACAAAATCCATTAGATTAACAGAACTCCAAGTACCCCCAGAAAGCAATGCAAGCTAATTACTCACCGAGGGCCTGGCACTGTGCTATGCACTTCACCTTGCAACACGCATTTACTCCTCTCAACAGTTCTGCAAGGGTGACTCTCTCAGCATCCCTATTCAGAGGTGAGGAAGTCAGATTTGCAGTGCCCCGTCCCATCACACAGCTGGAGAGGTGGTGGTACAACGTGAGCTGAATCTGTGTGCTGGCCCATGTTCTTAACCACCACACGATGTTCATTCCCCATAAACCACAAAAGAAAACGCAGTACCCCTGAGTCCCTGAAAAGCTTTTGGTATGAAAAATAAGGTGCTTATTGGAGAGAAAGAGAGGGTCGATGAGTAGAAGTATTGCTATCAACATCATCATTTCACATTTGCAGAGCACTTTCCAGTTTAGAGAATTATAACCTCCGTAAAACAGCCCTACCAGCAGACATGGATTTGGGAAAGATGACCGTTTCTATTGCCAAGAAATGCAGGGACAGTGCATGTGGATGATTAGACCACACTGAGGAAGGTGACAGCGTTCAGACGCAAACTGGAATAATGAGGATGGAGGGAACCAGTAGAGCAAAGACCGGCAGCCCAAGCAGTGACAGCACAACCCTAATCTGCCCTTTAGAAAGCTGCTGGCCAAAGTTACCAATGTCCTTGCCCATGAAAGTAAAATACATTTGTGTACCTGGCTGGTGGCTCAGTGGATAAGGCACCGGCCTGCAAACCCAAAGGTCTCTGGTTCGATTTCCAGCCAGAGCGCATAACCAGGTTGCAAGTCAGGTCTCCAGCCAGGTCTGTAGGTGGAGGCAGGTGAAAGGCAACCATACACTGATTTTTCTTTCCCTCTCTGCCTCTTTCCTTTCTGCCCTCTCTGAAAATAATAAAATCTTTTGGAAAAAAAAACACCTTTGTGTAGAAGGATGGATAAATACCAAGACCAATTCTGCCCCAGCCTCCCCTCTCTCCCAGCATGGCTGAGTCAGAGGCCCGCAGTGCAGTGACAACACTTGCTGTGGGATTTCAGAGTTGGATGGAGAAGATGCTTAGAGTTTAGACACAACTGCTTCAAGGATATTATCTTTGCCCAGCATCCTAAGGTCCTGTGGGGACATGCTTTCATTCTCTTGCCTTGGACAGTACCTCCTGGCCCATCAGGAGAGATGATGATAACAACCCCAAGATTACAAAGAGGCCTTAGTAAAGGCTAGCTTTTTATAAACCAGCTAGTTAATTCAATGGTTCCAACATCAAAGATAAAAATGTAAAACAAAAAACAACTTGGTTTTCTGAAAGGAATGGAGCAAAGCAGGCTCCATGTGAACATATACAAGACAAAAATAATTCTTCTCAACTGGACACAATAGAGTTAAATCACCCTTTTTTCACCTCTGCTGTCCTGAAGCTCGCTTGGCTTCATGTAATTTTTGAAACCTTCAGCAGAATATTCCTGAATTAGGGTAATTAAGCTGCCAAAAGAAGTAATCAAAACTTCACAACATTTTTCTAATTGGTATAGGAAATATCCAAAACCTGAAACCAACATTTGTGGTGCCACAAAAATTTCTTAGGTTCCTACAGGTTTATTTTTATTTTTTCACTATGGTTTTCTGTGAGTTTGCATATGTTGAATGATCCAATAAGGCATTAAGGGGACAGGGTAAAGATAATCAGCATAAAATTATCCTAAAAAACTATAATTATGAAGTATAGAGGTATATACTTTACATATTTTTCCAAACAGTTTTTAAATAAGCTCTTAATCAGAAGCTATGTGCAACTGGAAACACAACCAAATTATTAGGCTAAATCATCAAATATATGCTTCCTTTGGAAATCCAACTTTTGCTTACAAAATGCTAACCCATTCTAAGGAGCAGAAGGTACATTCAAACATGGCAGCATTCCCACCCCCTTCTGATTTCAGTGCCTGAAAATTCTCCAGTTTGATCTGAATTGCACAGTCTGATCTCATGCACGCAGCCCAGGCGTGGCGTGACACTGAGGGACACAGGGAGCCAACGCTGTGACTAAAACATGGTTTTCTCTTACAGTGTGCTTTTCCTATTTCTTGCATTTCAGAATGTTCTATTACCACTGTTGTGCAAATGTACTGCATAACGCAGCCAATATATTGTTATTATAGGCACTAAACACCTCTGAGTAAGATATGCCAATTTTAATGTTCTAATACCAGTTTTCAACAATGATGGCACTAAAAACTCATGCACATGGTCATATTGGAATAATCAAGTGCCAATCGGAATACAGTTCAGTTAAATTTAGTTTCTTGGAAAAAAAGAAAAAAAGAAAACAACTAAGTGTTAATGTTCTGTAATCTCTGGATGCCTGAAAACATTCTAGGATAGAAGGGTCTCAAGGAAGTGAAATGAAACAACTTTTTGGTATAATTTCAGAGGCATTAGAAGGGCCCTCCTATCAAAAATTATCTCCTCCTCTTTATTATATGTAATAATCACTTTTCATAGATTTTTTTTTGAGATAACAGGAAATTTCATTTTAACGGGATTAAGTTGTGAGGCCACCTGGCAGTTTCCTCATTCTGGGTGCAAGTTTACCTCTGGGTTCATCCCGTGGAAGTAAGAGATTGGGGGCGTGGAGAAGGGGCACCAACACTTGTATTTGTTTGCTAGGGCTGTTGTGTAACAACGTATCACACACTATGACTTCCATAACAGAAATGTGTTGCCTGGGTTCTGGAGACCAGTGCGGGGAGAGCTGCTTTAGGCCTCTCTCCCATTCCTGCCACTCGCTAGCAAGCGCTGACTCCCTGGCTTCTGCCCAAGTCCGATCTCCATCTTCACGCTCACATTGTGTTATCCCTGTGTGTCCAAATTTACCCTCTTCAGGAGGATACCAGGTACATTGGGTTAGGGGTCCACTTTACACTAGCATGACATCATTTAAACTAATTACACCTGCAATGACCCTCCAATGACAGTCACCTTCTAACATACTAGGGGTTAGGACTTCAACATATATGAATTTGGGGCACACCCACAACAGTGTTTCAGTGTATCTACCACTCTAGAGCTTTGGCAAGACAATATGAGTTCAGGGGCCAATTCCCCAGCCAACGCCTAGAGAAAGTGCCCAGGACCAACAACTATTAGAGGTGGCTATGGACAACTTCCCACCAGTTCTTACACCAGCCAACACTGACAGCTCCAGCCTTGCCAAGTGCAAAACCAGAGAGGTCCGCAAGCCCCTGAGGCCAATTAAAACCACCACCACAAAGCCCCTGTGCTCCATTCCCTGGTCCCTTCCAGGCCACACAACCAGGCCCAGCAGGTGCAGCTTGTCTACGGCACCCTCCCACTCCCCAGCTGCACCCTTCCCCCTCCTTCTGGAACTCCTTCAGGCTCTCAACATCCTTGTGCCTACAGCTCCCCACTTGAGTCTTTTTCCCTTCATGGGGGCTCTCTTGCAGGATAGGAAGATTCTGTTACAGGCAGGCTGGCTCTCCAGAGGATAAGAACAGAAGCTGCAACACCTGTAAAGGCCTAGGTCTGGGACTCACCAGCATCACTTCCACTGCATTCTATTGGTCAGAGCAACTCACAAGGCCAGCTCAGATTCCAAGGGAGGCAAAACAGGCTCTAGCCCTTGAGGGGAGGAATGGCATACACAGGAAAGATGAGATGAATTGTTCATAGCAATGTGTGCAGTTAGTTGACCCTGGTGATTAAAAGCAATATTACTTTACACACAAATCCATAAATGAACTAAAGTTATTACAATTGGCATGAACAGTAGGACATAAGCAATACTCCCAGAAAAATGAATAATAAAACCCTTATTCATCAGAATACCTTTGAAGAAGGGGCATTAATTAAAACATGGCATTTACTATTACATCTAGCTTTCTTTGAAAGGTGACAAAGAACCTAGATAACCAATGGATTAAGGGTGACTAATAAAAAATATTGAAAAGGACAAGTAAATGTGTATGAGTTTTCGATAGTGTATTAGTCTACTAGGGATGCTATAACAAAATGCCACAGATGGGTGGCTTAAACACCAAAAATTTAGTTTCACACAGTTCTGGAGGCTAGAAGTCCAAGATCAAGGTGTCAGTAGGTTTGTTTTTTCTTGAGGCCTCTCACTTTGGCTCACTGATAGCTGCTTCCTCCCTATGTCCTCACTTGGCCTTTCTCCTGTGTATGAGCACTTTTGGTATCTCTTCTTCTTCTTATATGAACACCAGTCCTATTGGATTAGGTCCCTACTCTTATGACTTCATAACTTTAAATACCTGTATAAAGGCCTTCTCACCAAACACAGTCACATTGGAGCATTAGTGCTTCAACCTATGAATTTTAGAGGGGATACAATTCAGTCCACAACAGATATAAAACAGGTACTCTTACTATACTCTAATTAGAGACAACCCATATCTCTCCACAAAGAGTTTTGAAATACACCCCTGTTACTGTTATGGCAGCCTGGCTTCCAGAGAGCCAGCATTTCCCCCTCCTCGGTAATTAATGGCTAACTCCGGTTCTGGGTAGTAAAAATGTGAGCCACCTAATTCACTGAAGGTGAGTCATAGAGTCTATGGCAGATTTTATTTTCCCAGGAAGGTCTCACCATTAACCCCCATCTCATAATATGGCCTTGACACTCCTCCTATCAAGAATTGGGGTTGGTGTCTCCGTCCCCAGAGATGGCCTCACAGGGTGCAACCTGCGTCATTACACCAGGCCTGGCATTCAGGCGGCAACTTGATTTAACGCTCTGTGTCCTGGACTTGAAATTCTTCATAAGTAAGTTTTGAACAAGGGACCCTGAATTTTCATTATTCACCGGGCCTCACAAATTATTCATCCTGTCTGTGAACCTGCCCTTGAGGCTTCATGGGTTTGTGACTATTGACTAATAGAGTATGATCGAAGTGACTCTGGGTCACAACTGAGCCTAAGCCACAAAAGGTGATGCAGCTCCTGTTTTGTTCACTGGTAACGCTCACTCTTGAAAGGTGGGGCCACCATGCAAGGTGTCCGCCTGCCCTGAGACTACCATGCTGTGAGAAAAGCCAAACCAGCTTCTGCAGAGAGACCACATGAAGACACCCTGAATCAGTATGAAGCGAGAGATGCCTGCACAGCCCAGTTGCCACTGTCATCATCCGGCTACAACCAAGAGACAGGATCTGAGCCAGAGGTGCCCAGCGTATCCCAAACACTGACCCCAGAAACTAAGAGATAATAAAATGGTCAATTGTTATTGTTTCAAGAAACAGGTTTTGGGGGCGAGTCATTATGTAGTAGTAGATAACTAGAGCAGGCATCAAGTACTGTTTATACAAATATTCTTTATAAAAGTTAAAAGTTACTTGTATAGTGTCATATTCCATATATTTCAATGCTGTGATTTCCGGAAATTAATATATATTTAACCCAAAGTATTTTCTTATTAAAAAACCAGCCCTGGCTGGTGGCTCAGTGGTTGGGCACCAGCCTGCAAACCCAAAGGTGACTGGTTTGATTCCCAGCCAGGGCACATAACCAGGTTGCAAGCCAGGTCTCTAGCCAGGTCCGTAGCTGGAGGCAGGTAAAAGGCAACCATACACTGATGTTTCTTTCCCTCTCTGCCTCCTTCCTTTCCCCCTTAAAACAAACAAACAAACAAACAAACAAATAAATAAATAATCTGTTTTTTAAAAAAAACACAAAAAACATGGTTATCATTTAAAAGTTAAAACTGCAGGTAAGCAAAAAAGAAAAGGAATTAAGAACCCATAATCTAGAGTTTAAAAAGTTAACTTTTGATCACCTGATATATTTCTTGCTGAACATTTTTCTTTGTTCTAAACACACACAACACACAGATCACAGCACGTACAGGCATAATTCAAACACATGTGTTGTTTATAAAATCAGAATTACACTATGATTTCCAACCTGCTTTTTGTTACATTTCATTTTATCTTATTATTTTTATTGTTTATGCTATTGCAGTTGTCCCCCTTTGCCCAAGCCTGTGTTTTAATGTTTAATGTAACAGACCATGAAACTCTTTCCAGGCCAATACATTTTCATCTAAAATGGTCTCTCAATCAATGTCCCTCCAAGCTTTCATGAGAGCGTGAGGGAGGTGGCTGAGGGCCCCCTGCAGGAGGGAGGGGATGAGGCCCCAGAGGGCTGTCTTGATTCAACAGGACCAACTCTGCTTTTTTCTCCTTTTTATATTTAGACTCAATTGAAGATTTCTGCTTGAAAGAAAACTTTACTGCTTAAGAAAAAAAGTTTGAAAGTTTCCACCTATAGCCTGTTTATTTAAACAACTTTTACTTATTGTTAGCCCTTATCCAAGGATATGTTTATTGAGTTTAGAGAGAAAGAAAAGGGGTGAGAGAGAATGTAAGGAACATCAATGTGAGAAAACACATAAAACACATTGATTAGTTTCCATCTGTTTACACCCCAACCAAAGATCAAACTCACAACCTAGGTATGAGCCTGGCCCAGAGACCCAACCCACAACCTTTTGGTGTACAGGACAACACTCCAATCAACCAAGCCACTGGGCCGGGGCAACTAGGTTTATATTGCTATCATTTATTTAATCCATCTCCCTTCTGATGGACATTTAGTCTCTTTTCAATTGGATGCTATCACAAGCTGATGAGATCAAGAACTTGTAGCTAAGTATTTAAGTGTGTCCTATTATTTTCTTAGAATAAGAACACTCCTGGAGGTGGAGCAGTAGCTTCAAAGGATAAGCACCATTCACAACTCTTAATAATTTTACTAACTTGTAGCCATTCCTGTCCCTGCTCTTGAGAAACAGGACAGACAGGCTGTGCTAAGGCTGGGAGCCATGAGAAGAAGCATGACAAAAGGCTCCTCCTGTTATCAGCTGGGTCAGCTTGCCTTCTCACCCCAAAGCCAGGTGACACCTGGAACATTTCTAAGCATGCCTGTGCCTTTATGTCTGAGCAATGCCCTATAAGAGACAAAACCTGCATGCCACTTAAAGAAAAACAAGACAAATCAATTGTAACTAACTACAGGGTAAATCATCTTTTTATAACTTTTTATTTAAAATATTTTAATAAAAATGCTGTACCTGTCATCTTATGTTAGATCTTTAAAAGGATATAGATTCTTTTTCCACCCAGGAACCTGTCTATTCCCATCTAGTAGGAAGCTAATTAACTGTTATATTAATGAAAATCCCTGGCACAGAGCCAAAGCTGCACGGGTTACTCCAACAAAGCCTCAGTATGAACCATCCAGCTTATCTCTACGCTAACACAGTGTAGCTGACCTGCAAACACAGCTGCTTGCCTCATAACACCGTCTGTTTTGGGGGCGAGAAGCATGAACTCTAGGACATTTACAGAAACATCTCACATTTTATAAAAGAATCCTGAGAAGTTATGTGAAAATTGAGTTTTGTAATTGGGCTCATATTTTGGAAATGATTATTTATTGACCACCTAGTTCTTTATGGATAGTTTTAAATTTTTAATTATAATCAATAACTCAAATAATCAAGCTATATCCATTCTCCATATTCATTACAGTTTGGGTCAATATTCAGTCATTACTTTAAACTTTCTGGGTTTTAGATTAATTATGAAAAGTTGTTTTTAATGATTCAAGTAAAGTAAATTCAAACTTTATGTGTCAAGTCTACTTAAAGCAAGATATGTAATCTACACCTACAAAACTAAAGCTGAACATATTGGAAAGAAGATTTTGAAGAAAAATGGAGGAAATTAATATATCTTAAATGAACAAGAGGATTAAAAGTCTCTTTAAGAGCCTTAAATGTTAAACACATTAAATCAGGTTCAATCATCACTGTTGGCTGGCAGAAATGTAACATTACAAGATTACATTTACCAGGGGAAGGGAGATAAGGCTTGCCCTGCATATTATGAGAAATATTAAAGGTCACTCTTAGCTAATGTGAGACAAATTCTGAGCTTATAATAAAAGAAAATAAGTTTTACGTAGTGCTCAGCTCTCAGAATTAACCTCTGCAGGAGAGCACCACTCAGCAAATGAATTTTTTTTAAATAAGGAAAACTTTTACTAACAAAAAAAAAATTTTTTTTTCAATGCCAGATCTCCAGTCTGTTCCAAAGAATCCAGCTTGGAGCTGCTGAGCAAGACTCTTCTGGGCTGGGTGAGGTCAGGGACAGGTCATTGGTGAGCTGGGGACAAGCCAAGAAGTCAGAAGTCAGCAAGACTATGGATGACACACAGCAGCAAGGAACTAAGTAGTGCCAATTCAGGCAGGATTGAAGTGGCAGCAAGGGACCTGGCCAAGGGCAAAGTCAGGCAGGCCGTCCAGGACCAAGGACAGCACCAGGCAGCTGCTTTAGTTTCTTTCTACTCCACTTCTCTGGGCAACTGAAAACATGCCAGTTTCTGACCTTAGATCAGAATCCTATGCCTTAAAGCTACGTTACCTGGTTAATTTATTTTTCTGGTCTAAACATATTTATGCAAGCATATTCAAGTATTCCCAGAAAGAGATGAGACATAAAACATAAACAGGTACAAAGCATTCCTAAACAAATGGATATATAAATAAATCATTAACCAAGTAAACACCTAAATAAAATAGTCTTCAGCCGGAAATGTTCTTTGGTCAGAAATAAGAGGCCTTAGAAGCGGGACCTGCTCCATCTTAGAGCATGGTGACATGCTCAGGCTCCATAAGACATGGCCCAAATGCAAAAAGCAAGTGCTAATTTACAGGGACACAAAATAAACTAATTGGATTATTAAGCTATTTTCCCCTATATTAAAATCTGAGTTAAAAATAACACAGTGCTGGGATGAAAATTATGAAAGGGTCAGCAGTGAGTGAAGTCAAGGGTCAGAAGACAGAAATACGAGGCAACGAGGGCACGAGTAAGAGATTTCAGTCCATGTGCTGTGTGTCAAGGTCACTTTGACATCTTGCATTGACCTCTAGAGGAGTGTATAACACATTACCACTCATTTTTTGAGATGTCTGACTCCCTCCCTTTACTGGGGCTTGAATTCTTCCAGGGCACGACCTAACTCCTCTTCAGCAGGTATTCAGCATAATATCCTATCAGATAAGAAGTCCTGTCCCTTCTGCCTCTGCAACATCTTACACCTGTCCTCTCTTTTTTATGCCTCACCTCCACCACCACCATGATCACCTTACTAAAACCCTGCACATTGAAAGGGAGGAGGAGGGAACCAAAGGTTGGAATTTAGGAATGAAGGTAGCTATATAGATTCCATTGTCCCGCTCTACACAAATGGTGTCACAGTCTGCATTATCAACACTTTGCAAACCCTACACTTTTTTTTTAATTCTTTTTTTTTTTTATTGTTGTTGTATTACATCCATCCCCTTTTTGCTCCCCTCTGTCCCCCTCCCCACCCACCCATTCCCCCCAAAGTCAATCCCACCTGTTGCCCATGTCCATGGTTCCTTTATACTAGGTTCTTGTCTAAGCTGCTCCCCTTTCTTGCCTCTGCCTCCCCCCTCCCCCCTCCCGCAAACCCTACACTTTTAGTCTAGTGCAATTCATTGCTATTCCTGAAAAAATGCCATGAAATACTCCGCCCTTGATCCTTTGTGCATGCTCCTTTCTCTGTGTAGAACACCAAACAAAGGTTTCTGTTGGTCCCCACCTCTGCCCTCCACCAACACACAGGGCACCATAGTTGTCCTTCAAGTAGAGGCTGAATATCATGCTCTTTTAAAAAGTTCAGTTGTTGGGGGAGGGGGGGTATTCTGCTCTAAAGCAGAAACAATTATCTAAGAAGGAATTATTTTACCATAATTCTGAAAAGACTTAGAAATATACACAAATTATCTTTCTCTTCTAGGCTATTTCCCTGGTATTAAACAGCAAGTCTTCCATTTCAAACATTTTCTGGTTAAATGAAATACCCTGGAATAGGATCTAGATCACATCAATACATAACTCTATATGTGGTGTCGATTGATTGATTTATCTCTGTTGTGTATAATGCAGTGAATTGTTCAGATGTAAATGCATAGGGATGTGTAGTAATGCTATGGTGGGGCGGAGCTCTGTTGTCCTCTATAATAGCCAATCACCATGTGTGGCCATTTAGGTTTTAAATTAATCAAAAACAACTAAAATTAAATTTTCACTTCCTGTGCCACATTTCAACTGCTCGGCAGTCTTCTGTGCTACTGGCTACCCTGTTGGACATTGCAGCAATAAGATACTTCAGGGCTGCAATGTCCTACTGGACGGTGTTGCTCAGAGTGTCACATGCATCAGAGTTGCCTGGAAGGCTTGTGACTACACAGCTTCTGATTCAGTAGACCTAGGACAGGGCCTGAATATTTGCATTTCTATCAGAAGCCCCACTGATGGTGATGCTGCTGGTCCAAGGACTTTGAGAAGCACTGGGCTTGGATGATACACTGGGTGAGCTTTTCATGGTGTGTCCCCAGGAGTCATGGACTCAGCACAGGCCAGGTTCTCCCTTCTTCTCATGAGCAGATGCGGAAAGGACACCCTGGTAATCTTTGGGAAGGTTTATGATGGGTTTCTAACACCAGCTGTTTTTTTTGTTTTGTTTTGTTTATTTAATGAGGATACAGTTAGGTCAGGCTTTCCTAAATAATTACCAAAGTGTCAGTGAGGCTGGTACTCCCTGGAACTGTGAGTAAAAACACGTGCTTGTGGCTATGAGCACTTTTCTAAGAATACTGTGGTCACTGGGACCTTGGCTCTGAAGCCAATGCCTCATCAAATGGCCTGGGGCAGGTTGTTGAGCTGCTCAGTGACTCAGGGAAACAATAGGACTACTAAAGGTACTGCAGGGCGACCTTGAGGTTAAAGGAGAAATGCACGGAAGGCACCATGCACAGCACTTAAAACAGTGTAGGTGCTCCATCTATGTTAGCTGTTACCCTTTTCACACATTCCCAATAAGGTCCCTAACCACCATCCCACATTAAAATTGCCTTGTTTAAGCTAATATTGAAGTGTGCCTTCTTTGCACCATAGTAACTATGTTTTGGCAGATGATTCTAGGGAAGAATTAAAATTTGGTACAGGAAATAAACAGGTATTTCAGACATGATAGCCAAGAATCCTCTCTTACAGCACATTGGCATGTGAGGCTGAAAGCAGAGTTTCCGCAACTGCATTTCTAACGAGAGGCATGAGAGGTACATTCCTTGCATCCTAGACTGACTGGACTATAAACTCTATGAAAGCTAATCAGTTATTTATTTTTGAATCTTCAGCTTCTAGCACACTGCCAGGCACTATCAAAAAGAGTTGAGAGACTTGGCTGGTGTGGCTCAGTTGGTTGGGGATCATCTTGCAAACCAAAAGGGCACCAGTTAGATTTCCAGTCAAGGCACATACCTGGGCTATGGGTTTGGTTCCCCAATGGGGCACATACAGGAGACAACTGGTTGATGTTTCTCTCTCACATTGATATTCTCTTCCTCTCTTTCTCCCTCCCTTCCCCTTTCTCTAAAAAAAGTTGAGAGGTGAAGGCATGGATAGGGCAGAAAAATGGGTAGATGGATAGGTGAACAGGTCCATGGGTAGATAAGAAGGTAGTGAAGTGGACCTCCAGTTTCCAGGGTATGAAAGATTAGAGCTAGTAGGGACTTTGTGAACATCCATTCCAACTTTGTCATGTTATAGACAAAGGAACCTGGGGCCTAAAGAGGCTAAATAACTTGCCCAAGATCAAAACTATATTAATTAATAGCAGATATTCTACATCTCAAACATTCTTCCTCAGTTCTGAGTCTTAGACATACACACACACACACACACACACACACACACACACACACACACTAACATTCAACACACAAACACAGCTTTGAGGCAAGTCTACAACTCCTAGTTTAATTCTCCCTGAGACTAAGGACCAGCCAAGTGTTCTGTTTAAGGACTGCTACAATATCTGAGAAAGAAACATGACCTCCTTCTTCCAGTGTCATTCCTCCAAGAATCAACAGAGGTCACAAGTTTCAAGAAAAGCACAAGCTGGTGTTTTGTAGATTTAGTTCTGTTCAATACTGGTTTACCACTAAACATATTAACACAAAATCAGATCCTATAAAGTGCTTGCTTTTAGTGAGAATAATAGCAACATATACTATTGCTTAGTTTTAAGGCAAATAAATACAGCACAGCAGAGGTGTCACTTGTCCACATATCCATTCTTTCATCCTTTTCAACACTTAACAAAAGCCTGTTTTCCAGCTGATCACAGTGCTGCTCAGTGCTGCCTAGGCTCTCTTATGGCTATGTGGCCTTGTAACTAAAATCTGGTCTAAATAAATCTTGTGGGATTTCCAGAAAGTGTCCTTAAAGAAAAGGGCTGTGCCTAGTGCTTCCTCTATCCCTTGGCCTACCGTGAGGATGTGATGGCTGGAACTGCAGCAGCAACATTGGACCATGAGAAGAATTACACCCTAGGGCTGGAAGAAAGGAGAGCTAGATGTAGATTAGGCTCCATAACTATGGAGTTTTGTACTACCTACCTCTATAGTTGTCTTATGTGGAAGTTTTTCTAATGTTTAAGCCATTATAATATTTTCCACATCTAACTCAACCTTCTTTTAAATGTATTCAACATATTCCGGTATTCTTTGTTACTTTTAAAGAGTATTGCCCCTGTTGAAAAATTTATTCAGAGTTGAGCCTTTTGTGAAAAAGTAGTTAATGGCAGTACAATAGACCAGCAACCTGTACCGATTGGTAGTTGGAAGTTAAAATCCCCACTTAAAAGTTCACTGTCCTTATTCAGCATTTTCCAAAATGGGAAGCAACTTTCTAGTTCTGAGATCACCACCCTTCCTCTGGATTTCCCCACATATTTCTTTCTTGACTCCTCCTTCTTTGTTCCAGAACCACAGTAATTCTGCCAGAATTCTCATGACTACCACATTGCACTCCCCCGTTCTCTTTTAGCCCAGACAGGTACAATGCATTTAGAAAATAGGGCTGCAAAACCACTTAGTTCCTTTAGCCTGAAAAAGGTAGGTTCAAGGTATCAGGTTAATGAAGTTGGCTCTCTTCTTTATCTATTGTATACATTTGAAATTCTAGTACATACGTAAGAAGCCAGGCACTGATGTTATTTTGACCACTCAATAAGGTCTACGTATTTGTACATTCCTATTGAAAGTATAGATACTTTTTCTTGAAGGAGCAAGGCAAAATTCAGTCAGGCCTGAAGTGGAACAAGAAAATAAAGAGATCTTTAGTCTCATAATACTCCCATAATAACATTCACTTTAGACAACTGTAAGCTGAATGCATCAAGTCTTTCACCCTAAAAGAAATGGACTATAATTAGGGAAGCTTCTGGCTTAGTGGGACTTGAATTTATTTAATTTGAGGGGCCTCTTTAAGAAAAAGAACACAAATTTATAAAATATAGAATTAGGTAAAATCACTTCTGGTTATAACCAAGGCATATGCACAAGTCCTAACCCAAGAGAAAAGAGGATTAAATGAAAGCAAATTATAAACAGATGTATGGCTAAAAGCCAGAAAATAAGGAAAAAATAAATAAAATGAGCTTTTAAAAAACCTACAAGGAAAACAAATACAAGCAGTGTTGGTTTTGAGCCTTCTGTTAAACTTTATATAGCAATTAAAATGACAGGAGAAAAAACTTTATACACAAAAAAATCCCTATTGACTACCATATATAGATATCATCCATGCAATGTGCTAAGTATTCAGATACAGGTTATATCTAAAAACCTCATTTTAGGAAATACATTAACACAATGACTTGTACAAATAAGCATTCATTGGCTCTCACTATATGTTACTACAGTATATGTTACTTAAAAGCCCCTACCATTTGCTTTAGATGTGCCATCTCTCAGAACACAATGCCTATCTTCTTTTCTAACATTGTATCAACTAATAATTTTTAATAAACTAATAGCCAACTGTGAGCATTTGCTATGTGCCTAGCCAAGCAACATGCTAAGCCCTTTACATGTAATGCTCCAAGCAACCCCCAATGAAGGAAATGTGTTTTATTACACTCATTTTACAGGTGAAGAAACTGAGGCCTAGGTAGGTCACACAGCTTGAGAGGTGCAGCTAAAACCAAATGCAAACAGTTTCCATAGAAACCTGAGATTCAGAGAAGTTAACCAACCAACACAGCTATTGAGTGGGAGAATCAGGATTGTAACCAGGTTCGACTTCAGAGCAGAAGTTCTCAACACCATATTCTTAAACTCTCACAATATTCAAGAATCCAAAGACAAAATACAACATTGTCAAGGGTTTCTGGATTGACAGTTCCTTTTGCAAAAATAGAACCAGGTCTACAGCCAACATCATATCAGATATTAAATTGTTGAAAGGAAAACAAATTATCTGAGACATAACACACCATGAAACAAACATCTGACATCCCACCCCACTCCAGGCCTCTCCATCCCTAGAAGAGGACAGCAGTTTGGGATGGTGTTTGTTTCTGTTTATAAAAATAAGGCATGGAATTGTTAAAAATTGAGGAAGTACAAAAAAAAGATACACAGAAGAAGAAGAAAAAGTCCAAAAACTCAGTCCCAAGAGGAAATGACTATTAGCATTTTGGTTATCTTTTTTTCAGTGTTTTATCCACCTTTAAAAATAAAATCAAACAGGACGGTATAATTCTGACATCTGTTCCTAGTGGGATTTGTAGTTTTTGTTGTTTCACTTCAAAAGGCCATCTGCTTAGTATGAATATACAGCTCCCTGATTTTTCAGAGATAATGGCAATATCTTGACTTGTGCATTCTAGAGGATTCTGCAAACAGCCCAAGATTCTCTTAGGCATAATTCAGGAGGCTGTCCTGGGACTTTTTAACCCTATAGTAGTGGGACTATGCCCACTCAATTTCACCTTGTACAGTTATATGACAAGAGGAGAGTTGACCTTCCTGGAAAATATGACCTGTCATTGTATTACCATACTAATATGAATTTAGTAAAAAGTTTGTATTTTTTCATGTTCCACAAGATCTACTGATTTATACCTAGCTATCGCTGTCTGAATTGCACAAGTAGGCATGATTGCAAATCAAAAAAACAAAAAAGAGAGAAAGAGAAAGAAGAAGGAAGGAAGGAAAACAGCACATTTGGAGGAGTGGAGGAGTCATTTAAACTTTGTCAAGATAAAAGTTTATAAGGGCCTCATTCATTTGACAAGGAGGAGGAGAAAGACGAGGCTCAGCTTGGTCCCCCGCGGTAGAGGCCTTCTGGTTGAGATGGTGCCTCTTCCACCCTTCTTCTTCCCCAGTCCCACAAGAAGGACAATCAAATGCTATCCCCTAGTTACAGTGAAAGTATACCTTTACTTCTTTATTTGATATGAATTGACACATGGGAGATTTGACAGATGATTACCTTTGAAAATCATTCAATTCCATGTACTGCTAACTGAATCAGAGAGATCAATACACGTAATGGATTTTTAAAAAATCTGTGTGTTGCCCCAGAACGGAGTGACAGTAATCATGAATATTTTATGAGGACTTCATCATCTTGCTTGATTTCAGTGGTGGCTGTTTTTTCAAATTTTTATATTGAAATTATCAGGATTCTCTATCTTTCCTCTTTAGACAAATTGCTGATGCCTGGGAGGCGATTCAGTTTTACTGGAGCTGGAGGAGTTTTCCAGATGGCATTTTTTTTCTTTTTTTCCCTTAGAAACAAAGGGTAGAATGCAGTGTCCCTAACATGTGTAAGCCCCTGATGGAGCTTGGCAGCCAGTCTGCTGTTAGCCTGTCACCATGAACACCATCCCTTAAATGGATACTCTGTATTTCAGGGAGTAGGTGGCTTCAGACAGATATCTCTCAGCCTCCAAGGGAAGCTCTGAGTCATGTTAAATCAAGTGGGAATCGTTATCTTACAGCCTACCTGTTTCTTTCGTGAAATTGCAATAGCGTTTGAACTCCCTGGAAAGCCAAACCTCTTACAAAACATTATTGCAGCGAGATTCAGTTCCTTTAGCTGCTAATGACCCTCTTATTGCTGTTTTCTATACATTTCCAAATGAAGAAAAATGTATTCTAATCATCTTATTTCTGATGAGGGAAGGAAAATCAGAAGCATCTTGGTTCTTTTGAGGTGAGCTGCCAAATAGAATTGGGTTCCTTAGTAACTGGAAATTTAACTAATGAATTCATGTTGAAAACAGCTCTTAATATGGTAACTTCACTGAAGAGCATACATTTTCAATTAGTTGTTTCTGCAAATCTGAATGTTCTGAGCTAGATGATTGCAACTGTGAGGGTCCTGATCTGTGCTGGAAACTCGATTGAACTTGAAAAATAGCGTACAGGGAGGGATCAACAAAAGAAGAGTCCGCAGTCCATGCAAAACATTTACATAGTCATTTTGTAAGTCAATTCTCAGTTGCCTATGCGGTAATTTCCAAATCCACATTTTTTTTTCATAAAAATATGGAGCGCTTCACTAATTTGCATGTCATCCTTGCACATGGGCCATGCTAATTTTCTCTGTATTGTTCCAATTTTAGTATATGTGCTGCCGAAGTGAGCACCGAATCCACATTTAAAAGCAGTTGTAAGTGCACACAGTTCATAGCTAAGGATCAAATATTTATTTTGAGTTGCCTACAGTGTAGATTAACTAGATCCCTGGAGGAAAACAATAAATTGCTGATAGTGCAAAAACAGCATTCATTGTTTGTGGAGAAGGTGACATATTCCTGTCTTCTTCATAGACAAAAACCCAGTTCAGAATTGTTTAGGGCAAGCCCCAGAGGAACTTTAAAAGGTTTTAGTAATAAATATTTCCTTTTTAAATTATTAAATAGAGCTTTAAGATGTGTTGTACTGCAGCTTTAATTTTATTGCACTGGGATTTGACTTTCTTTCAAAAATAAATTTATTTGATTAAAAAGTTGGTTGTAAAAATGCAACTGAGAAAGAAGTGTGTAACACAAATGTAGGTGCCCCTTATTTCTGCCCACATTTCACATTTTGGTAGAGCTTGACAGATATGATAGCTAATGCCAAGGCGGACTAACGTCACCTTCACCAACACAGGCTCTTAACAACCTTGTTGCTTGCTTGCCCAGTGTTTCTCATGAACTGTGCTTATTACCTTAGCCTTGAATGGTCCACCTTCCACAATGTTTCCAGAATCATCTATCTTATTTAAAACCTAGTTTGTTAAGCACCTTGTTTCAGGGCCTCTGTGGCTGCAACTGTGAAATGAAATCTAAACTCCTTTACAGAGCCTGCCAGGACCCTATAGCCTGAGCCCAACCTCCTTTCTGTGACAGCCAAATTTTTTACCTTTTCTGGAATTAGCAATTCTCACATTGATGCCCTTGTACTTACCATTTCTCCTCCTTTCTATCTCCTCAAAGTCCCATTGAACTTTCAAGAGCCAGATGAAATATCATGTTTTCCGTGTCACCTCCCTGACCATCCAAAAAAGGGGTGGGGGGCTACTCCTCTTCTGTGTCACATACAGATGCACTTAGTACATTACTATGTAATTTTTGTACAAATGTTTGTCTCCCCCTATAGACCATGATGCCTTTGAGGGCAAGGCCCGGCCCACGTCATTGCTTCCTTGTCGTTGGTTGAGTTCTCAATGTATAGGAGGCCATCAAAGGGTTTAGTGAATACCTGAAGTATGTTTTATAGCATCCAGCAAATAATAAAAACCCAGTCTCTCTCCTCCATCTATAGCATGGAATATGAAATATTTAAGAGTAGTGTGCACATAACATACGGCTGACCTATAGAAGGAAAGCACCCCATGAAACCCTGCAGATGGCCCATCCACAGCCTCACCCAATCTCGAAGAAGGCAAACCACACCCGTGTTTCTACTTTCCACCTTCTTCTGCCTTCCTCTTCCACATCCTGTGACATCACACCAACAGCATTCACTCTCAGGGGTCCCCTGGCTGACCAAAGTTCTTTATTATACAATGTATACTGAGCCATACACAAAAATGTTCTCCTTTTCCACCTCAGCCAACTTGTTTTCCTTCTGATCATGAAACACCTGCTCGAGAAACAAATGATTATATGACTTAAGTGATATTCAGGCAAGAATAAGCTCAATCTTCCAGAGAGAAATATCTTTTTAAAAGATTAGCTGATTAACTCAAGTGACTGTAACCAGCAGAATATACTGAAGAGATATTTTTTTATTGGAAGGCCTTCCAGAAGTCCCATGGACTTTCTGGGTCAGTAGATAGAAGAAGTGGTGTCAGCAACCAGACCCCCAGTTTCTGAAAGGCTGCAGGAATTTCCCACTGTGCCTTCCTTAGAGTCAGTACTCAGAAGACACAATCTCTCAGGCTATACATTTTGACCTAGTGGAAAGAAATCATTAAGAAGAAGAAAAAAAAAAAAAAATGCAGAATTAGGGCCAGGAGAGCAAAGGGGAAAAGGTTGTGAGAAAAGATGTATCAATATTGTGGGAACCTCATAGAAGATACAGTGTCTAAATACATGGTTCTCTCACCAAAACTGAAATGGAAGAATCAGAAATGCACCCATTCCAGCATCTTTTCTATTTACAATTCTCTCCTCCTGAAGAAGCTGTCCTATATTTTGTTTTTTAAAAGAAGATTGAGTGAGTCAGAAAACCCCAGAGCACTTCTCTACCTGTGATTATGAAAGCCTACCAAAGGTCTGAAAAATGTCTCTGCTCTTCCCTGGCTTCTGGTGAAGCTCATTTCTATTCCCAATTTGATCTTATTTCCAGGCCAGCCATTTCTCCGGTTGCCACACATGCCGAGATCAAAGGATGAAGAGGCTGTTACATGCAAGACTAATGTTACAGAGAGAAGAGTTGGAAAGGGCTCAAACTTCATCATATTAAAAAAAAAAAAAAAAAAAAAAAGATAAAAACCATTTTCAGAGGAAGCCAAAACCAAAAATAGTAGCAGCTTTAAACTTCACTTTAGGAGCTTGCAGGAGGTTAAACCCCGCCATTCGGTTGCCTAGGGAACCGGATTCATTTACCCTTTTCTGTCCAATAATCTCTTGGAAATTGCAACTCTATATTATATCTATGATTGTTAAATTCTCCAAATTGAAAAGCCTTTCCAAAATTTGCTGGAAATGGACAAGGCCCTCAAAGAGTGCAGTTTAAGGTATAGTTTTAGGATCTTTGTCAGGAAAACGTTATAGAGAACTAAAGCTCTTTTAATATCTATTGTCGTCCCAATGCATTAACATTCTTCTTGAACAGGAGACGTTCTCATCCAGAATATCTTATTCTTCACTTTGATTGCTGAACATAGAGTCTTAAGTGAATTTGTCTTGATTAAACACACTATGTTAGTATGTCAAAAAATATAAATGGGAATATTCTCGTCTGAACTAAGCCATGCAAAATTACTCTGATTTCCCCCCTAAGCATGAATAAAAGAATATTCTTGATTGCAAACATGTAAAAAGCAAAAAGGAATGATCTTTGATCCTAGCCAGGTGGCCCAGTTAGTTGGAGTGTCAGCCCTTACACCAAAAGGTTGCGAGTTTGATCCTCGATCAGGGCAATACCTGTTTGTGAGTCTGATCCCTAGTTGGGCTGCTTACGGGAGGTAACCAATAGGTGTTTCTCTCTCACTTTGATGTATGTGTGTCCCTCTTACCTTCCTTTCCCTCTAAAATCAACAAATATATCCTTGGGCAAAGATGTTTTTTGGAAAAAGAATGATTTTGTGTTTTCTGTACATAATAAATTTTCTTAAACTCTTGCCTATTATAAGCCCAGTCACAAGGGTGAAAAGTTTGAGTAACTGGCATAGGTAGGCTTAGTGTAAGTGCCAGCAATGATATTAGCACACATTTGTTGTCTGTAAAAGCAACACTCCAGGCCAAATCCCTATTCTTTCTACTTCCTGTAATTCTCTCAGGCCAAAGTAATTTCACTAAATGTGCTGAGTCTCCTATTTCTGGTTCCCTTGTGTTGTTAAATGAATGAAGGGCAGTCTGAGAGCTAACTCTTCAGTGGGTAGAACATTCCTTTTGTTTATGTTCCTTGCTAATGCTTTGGCTTCTGCACACGTTATCACTTTCAGATAGAAGCTTGATGAGCCTAAGCTTCATCTCTTCACTTTCCTCTTCAAAACAGCTGCTGTTAAAATCTGGATCAGGGAAAGAAACTGAGACCAATGGCTATGGAGAGTGTAACAATGTGATTTGGTGAGCTCAGGTTTCCATGAAATTTTAAGGTCCTAGATGTCCTGTGCCTGAGATCAGAGACTTTGTAACTTGAAACCATATCCTCTAGTAAAACCATCTATAAAATGATAGCTATCTGCTGAATAGCAGAATCTCAATTAACCAGAACTTAATCACAGGAGAGATATTTTTATTGTGTCATAAAGCCCAGTCTTGGGCACCATGGGGTGTAAAAATATGCCCCAATAATTTTTTTCTGCAAATCAATTTTAAGAGAGTTGAATGATAGAATAGATTCATATAAGAAATCTTTTTCTTTTGTAATTAAAAAAATTCTAGTATGAAGCTCAGTTCTGGCTTCATTCTCAGTTCTGGCTTCTACAGCTGCACCAATAGAATGAAGCCCAGAATGACTTTACAGCACTGTCAAACCTCTCCCTTTGCTCACTGTTAATTAACAAGGGGCTGTTAATGACTGTTTCAGGCTCCTGTGGAAACACTGGACAGAGGTGTTTGAAGTGCTGAAGTAGATTAATGGTAAAAACAAAGTTAATCAACACAATCTTCTCCATTTCAGGTTTTAAATTAGCAATGTGCGTTTGTTGCTTTATTCGAGGATGTACCATTCTGCTATAGAAAATGAGAAATGAAATGGGACAGGTGAAACTTGTTAGATGTGAATAAGTGACTTATGAGGCATGAGACAGCAATAAAATAAGCAGCACATACATGTGTTGAACATAGAAAGGGACAGAAATGGTGACTAAACACAAAATTGTCACTAAATATTAAGCATACAGAGGAATGTGGGCCACCCATTGGTTACCCACATTCTGGCCGCACAGAGTCTCTGCCAAACAGGCCACAGCTCCTCATAGACTAACTGGTGAGCTTACAGTTGTGACCAGGCACACTTGTCCCTGTGTCCCTTCAACTGACTCTCCTTGCTTCAAACCTCTATACTATTCCTCTTAAACACACCCCAAACAAAACGCTGAAGAGAGAGGAGGAGGGAAGGGAAAGAAGGGGAAGGAGAAAGGAGGGGGGGAGAAGTGGGGGAGGAGGGACGGGGATGGGGCATGGAGACGGACCAAGGCTTTGGGGCAGTGTGGTCCTTCTACTCACTTGTATCCAATCCAAAGTACATAAACCTACTCCTTCTATTCCCCTTGCTTCTCACTGTGTGTTTTAAATGGACTCAATAAACCGTGTAATTCAAACATCTTCATTTGGGAGTAGCTTGCCTGGTAGTATAAATTTAGAGGCTACATTGAATCAAGGTAATTTCCCATATGACAAAACTTATCAGTGTTGCTTACGCCTTCACTATCTGCCAATTGTTTGCCACCAAGGGCCAATAGAAGGAAAATAAATGAAAGGTGGCAACAAGTTATTAATGGGGAAACCTGAAGTCATCAATCCTGCTTAGTCCTACAGCTGATCTTTGTTTGCATCTGATCTTTGCTGTGACTTTATATTACATACACATAAGTAGTCATGCTTTCTCCTAGTAAAATTATCCCTAACTCAAATCATTAAATTACAGATACTGGTATTTCATAATGTCCCACAAAGAGTATAGTGGTCTATAAGGAGAGGTATGATCTCAAGATGCTCAGCCAGCTAAACAAGGTTCACTACCATTATTTGAAAAAGATGCTTACTTAACAGGGTGAAGCTAACTCACCTCACTGCACCTGTATCTATTTACTACACATTTCAGATGGGCCAGCATTGGGTTTCGTGCTGCAGTGGAGAAAAGATAAATACATATGATAAAGCCATTATTTCAGGAATTTCAAAGTGTATCATAGAGATACATATTATATCACAAAGATATGCTAAGTGCCCGGGGAACTGTGATATAAGGAACTAGCTGCATCTGTAAAGACATGCAGACAAGCCTTTATGGAAATTCAAAAAAGTAAGCAATCACATTTACTGGAAGAACCCCAGTAAAGTAAAATGATACAAACTCTCTTGAGGGTGATTTAGCAATGTGTATGAAAAGACTTAAGATTGCACAGTTATGGTGTCACTGGATTATTCATCAGTTTTCCAGGTACATTTCTTAATATGCTGATGCATCAACCATGAGTGTAAAGGGGAGTTGGGGATTATTCTTTGGTCTGCTTTACTGTTTTACTTTTATCTTGGGTCTGTCTGGCTCTAATTGGGTTTTTGTTATTTGTTCCCCTGGGTTCATCTGTCCTTGGCTTTTGCTGGCACAAATGATGTTAATTGTGTCCCTGTTCTCTATTTTCCCTAACCAGAGTGATTTAAGCTATGTATTCTCTGGTTAGGGAGGAGAGGTATAAACCATTTGCACTCAAGAGTCCTTGGTTAGGAAAGATAAGGTCTTGTGATTCACTAGCTGGCTGTAAGTTATACAAATTGTTTGGTTGTGTTTAATTTTCTTATCTCAGTTTACCTATTCCACTTGTCCAGTCACAATAGGACTATAGAAGACTGCACCCCACCCCCACTTTACTAAAGACCTGTTTACATCCATTCCTTTTATGTGGTATATTATGTCTGGCTACTGAGGAAAGATTACAAGGCAAACCAAAAGGCAAAAAACACAATTTGAAGAGACAGACCAAGCATCAGAATTAGACATGGCAGGGATGTTGGATTTATTAGGCTGGGAATTTAAAACAACTATGATTAACATGCTAAGGGCTCTAATGTATAAAGTAGACAGCATGCAAGAACAGATGAGCAATGTAAGCAGAGAGATGGAAATCCTAAGAAAGAACCAAAATGAATACTAGAGATCAAAAACACTGAAAGTGAAATGAAGAATGCCTTTCATGGGCTTAGGAGACTGGACACGTACAGGAAAGAATCTCTCAGCTAGAGAAATCTCAATAGAAACACCAAAACTAAAAAGCAAAGAAAACAAAGGCTGGGGAAGAAAAAGAAACAGAATCAAACATCAAAGAAAAACTGTGGAACAGCTACAAAAGGCATAATCTGTATATACATACTGGGAATACAAGAAGAAGGGAAAAAGGAACAGAAGAGATATTTGAAATAATAATGATGGAGAATTTTCCCCAAATTAATGTTAGACGGACAACCACAGATACAGGAGGCCCAGGGAACACCTTGAAGGATAAAAAACAAAACTACACCTAGGCATATCATTTTCAAACTATTAAAAATTAATGATATAGAAAAAAAATCCTCAAGAAGCCGGAGGACAAAAAACACCTTAACACCTTCAGTAAAGAAGAAGAATAATTAAAAACTATATTCTTATCTCTCTTCAAATACCATGCAAGGAAAAAGAGAGTGGAATCAAATATTTAATGTGTTAAAAGATAATGACCACTGACCTGAATTCTGTACCCTGCAAAATTATCCTTCAAAAGTAAAGAAGAGCCCTGGCTGGTATGGTTCAGTTGGTTGGAGCATTGTCCCATAAACCAAAATGTCGCAGGTTTGATTCCCGGTCAGGGCACTTACCTAGGCTGCAGGTTCAGTCCTGGTCGAGGCATGTGCAGTATGTTTCTCACACCAAGGTGCGTCTCTCCCTCTCTCTCTCCCTCTCCCTCTCTCTCTCTCTCTCTCCCTTCCTCCCACCCCCTCTCTCTAAAATCAATAAGCATGTCCAAAAAGTGAAGGAGAAATAAAACTGTTTCAGACAAGCAAAAATTGAGGTTATATGTTGCCAATACACCTGGCTTGCAAGAAATGTTAAAAAAGTTCCTTAGAAGAAAAATAATATAAGTCAGAAACTTGAATAAAGAAGAGCACTGAAGAGGAAATAAGTGAAGGTAAAATAAAAATTTATTTTTCATTCTTTTTTCTTCTTAATTGATCTAACAGATAAATGTTCAGAAATATCAACAATGTATTTGATTATATAAGTTTATGTATATATTATACATGCACATATTATATAGAACAAAGTTAACATGGACTTCAGGTGATCATGATGTGTCTATGCAAGTTAGTCACTTGTAAAAATGTACCACCCTGGTGGGAGTGTCATTAGTGGGGAGAGCTATGAATGTGTGGGGGCAGAGGGTATATGGGAAATCTCTCCTTCCTCTCAAATTAGAACCTAAAAGTGTTCTAAAAAATAAAGTCAATAACAAAAGGGCAAATTATAAAATGGCATACACAGTATGAGCCCACTTTAGTTTAGTTAAAATATATTTGCCATAGGGCAAAAGAGTCTGAAAGGGAAAACTGTGTGTGTGTGTGTATGTGTGTGTGTGTGTGTGTGTGTGTGTATCTTAATAGTAGAATTACAGGCAATTTTAATTTTCTTCCTTTTACTTTCTGTATTTTCTATTATCTAAATTTTCTATGGTGAATATATATCATTCATGTGATTAAAAATTAAAATAAGTTGTTTAAGAACAGCTTTGTGGATGAGACATCATTTGGAATGAGACTTGAAAGACAGGTAAAGTTTTGACTTGTTCAGATACAGAGAAAATATTAATGATGAAAAGAATTATGACCTGGCTGGTGTGGCTCAGTGAATTAGGAGCCAGTCTGCAAACAAAAGGGTCACTGGTTCGATTTTCAGTCAGGGTACATGCTTGGGTTGCAGGCCAGGTCAAGACAGATGTAGACAACAGCACCTCTTTGTCAGAAAGCAGTTATCCAGAATATTTCTAAGCACTTAACAGTTAGTACTAAACTTGATATGGCACAAAAAAAGAGTCAAAATTATCTTAGCAGGGGGTTTCAGAGAGAGAAAGCTTGACCTAGGGGAAATACAATGTCATAAGCCAAATGTAATGAAAAGTATTAGAGAATTATTGTTATATGAAATACCTTAGGCTGGTATGGTTTAGTGGATTGAGCACTAGCTTACAAACCAAAGGGTCACTGGTTCGATTCCTGGTCAGGGCACATGCCTGGGTTGCGGGCCAGGTCTCCAGAAGAGGGTGTGGGAGAGGCAACGGATGTTTCTCTCCCTCTTTCTCCTTCCCTTCCCCTCTCTCTAAAAATAAATAAAATACCTTCAAGACATCACTGCTTACCACACAAATGATTTCACAAAAAATACTCAGTGAGGTGATGAAATGCTAAGTACTTATGCCCAAGAGATGGACATGGGAAAGATGATTGAATTAAGATTTCTACCAATTCCATGAAGTAGGCAAGACTACTTGAAATGCAGACCAATTGTAGTCATGATTGTCACTGAAGAAAGATTGATCCCAAGAATGCTGGAGCAGTATCTGGACATCAGATTCACACCACTGCTATTCTAAACACTTTCAAGATCCAATCCAGAATACTGACTCTCTAATAAATGGTAGACCTGCTGGAAAATTTCCACTACCACTAAGAAAGCAGAAAGCAATACAATATGGCAAATGGTCCATACCATAATACTCCATTGCAAATATTAAAATATTGGCCTAAAACAATTCAAGTCAACCCAATCCAATAACTATTTAATAGTTTCCATATGGTGGGCAGCTTGCCGGGCACTGTGCTAGTTTCCTTACACACCTTTCTGTCTTTAGTCCTAACAGTCTCGCATAGAAGATATTATCATCCCCATTTTACAGAAACATAAAACATGGCTCAAAGGGCTTCATTCACTTGTGCTAGTCACACAACTCATGGGAAGTAAAGCTGAGATTAGGGTCTTTTTGGCTAACAGCCAGGGACCCTGCCACTGAGCAACATAGCCCAATTTTCCCACCTACCCCCAAACAGCATTCTGAAAATGTCATCATCGTTGTTTTCCTGTGCCAATACCATGATCAGAGCAACTGTAAGAAATTCCTCAAGACAGATAACTGGATCTCCAGCTCATCAGAATAATAACATGACGGCACACCACCAAACCCATAGAGATTTCTAAGCAAAGAGCTGTACAAAATAAAACACTGGCTAGAGTAACAATGATGTCTTTCATTGGTTTTGGGAATCAGGTAAACAGATTCCTTTAAAGAAAAAAAAAAAAAAAAAACCCAGAAACAAAACATTTAAGTCTCCAAATATAATGCTTACACATTTTAAATATCTGAAATTTCCTTTTAAAACTCAAGAATGAAATTTCAATTTAAAATATCTATACATAGCATGGAATGGAGCAAAATGTTACTGGTTTGAGCCAAATGAGAAAGAGGCCCTTTTGCTATCTTCATAGAATAAAATTCTTTAGGGAACAGAGGCGGTATTCTGAGAATAGAAAGAACATTTTCTCCCTGAATACCCACCACTCCCTAACATCACTACATTTTCATCTTACATCCACAGCAGCTTTCTTTCTTTCTTTTCTTTTTCCTTCCCCCAAAGAAGAAACAAATCTGGTGGAAATAGCTCAACATCTCTGAATATTAGGTGATAGTCACAATTAGGAAAAGCACATTACCGGGAAAACGTTTTCCACAATCTCACCAGAAATCAATATAGGCCACCAAGGAAAAGCTGGTAATCTATTTAATACTCTCACTGCTCTCCAGGGTCGTCCTTGGAGAATGGAGGGCAGCTGAATAGCAGGAAGGAGACCAAAGAAAGGGTGTGAATGGCTCACTTATCCACCTACCAAACAAGTACAGAGTCCTCACTATGGGCTAGGTGTCAGGAACACAAGAATAAATGGCATATGAGGTTGAATTTCTCTGTTAACCGCATCCATAGCACATGATACTTCTTTGGAGCACCCATTACAGGATCACATATCTATCTTTTTGGCAACATGTTAAATCCTAAGAGACTTGTTTATGGGAATGTAAAATAGTGCACACAGCCACTATGAAAAACTGTATGACAGTTTCTCAAAAAGGAAACAGAATTACCATAGAATTCAGGGATTTCATTTCGGGGTCTATATCCCAAAAAACTAAAAGCAGAGTTTGGAAAGCCATTTGCACCCATTCTCATAGCAGCATTACTCTCAACAGGCAAGAGGTGGAAGCAACCCAGTTGCTCATTGACAGATGAATGGATAAACCAAATGAGGTTTATACATACAAGGGAATATTATTCAGCCTTAAGAAGGAAGGAAATCTACATGCTACAACATGGATGAACTTTCAGGACCTTGTGCTAAGTGCAATAAGCCTGGCTGGTGTGGCTCAGTGGACTGAGTGCCAGCCTGCATGCAATCTGAAAGGTCGCCTGTTTGATTCCTGGTCAGGGCACATGCCAGGGTTGTGGGCCCGGTCCCCAGCTGGGGATGTGTTAGAAACAACTGATGATTCTCTCTCAAGATCTTTCCCTCTTTCTTCTTCCCTTCCCCTCTCTCTAAAAATAAATTTTAAAATGTTTTTTCAAAAAAGGAGAGAAAGGAGCCTATCACAAAAAAGACAAATACTACACGATTGCAACTATATGAGGTACCTACGGTAGTCAAATTCACTAAAACAGAAAGTAGAATGGTGGTTGCCAAGGGCCGGGGAAGAGAAGAATTAGTGTTTAATGCATGTAGAGTTTCAGTTTTGCAAGAAGAAATGTTCTAGAGACTAAACAACAATGTGAATATACATAGACTGGTTAAAAATGGTTAAGGAGGCAAACTTTACTTTATGTGTATTTTACCATAATTAAAAATTTTTAATTAAAAAGAAACATGTTTATCTCTGTATCTTTATTGTTTAAGTACAGGTCCTTGCATACAGAAGATGCTTAATAAATATTTATTGGATGGATGGATGGACAGACCAGACATACAGATGGGAATGTGAACAGAAGTGTAACTTATAAACCAATAATTACTAGGCCAAGTGAACATGGAGAAATGGGCCCTGGAATGTGAATTGAAGAGTTTTTGTTATAGTTGATTTTGACATACTATTTATCATATAGAATTGCTTTATTTTATCTATCAACACCACAAAAAAATTTTAATTTAAGTTTAGTTCTATCTAGTCGAATAATTATTTTCTTACTTCATTTTTTAAATTATTCATTGCTGATGTCTGACATTTATCCTATTTTCCCTCATTGCTCTCCCTTGCCCCACACTCCCCATCTCCCCTCCCACAGTCAATCCCCAGATGTTGTCCATGTCCATGCGTCATTTATACCAGTTTCTTAACTAAACTCTTCCCCTTCTTTGCCTCTTTCTCCCTCTTCCCCCTCCGCTCTGCAACACGCTCTGTTGGTCTGTTCCTTGTTTCCATGCCTCTGGTTCTATGTTGCTTGTTTATTTGTTTTGTTCATTAGTATCCTGTATTTGTTTTCTTTTCTTTTTTAAATTTTATTGTTGTTGTATTACATCCATCCCCTTTTTGCTCCCCTTTGTCCCCCCACTCCCACCCATTCCCCCCAAAGTCAATCCCACCTGTTGTCCATGTCCATGGTGTATTTGTTTTCACTACAGTATAATCTGTCTTCTGACCTAGATGATATTAACACAGAGGAAAATCCGGCACCTTTGTTCTTTCCCAGCACCTCTTTTAATTCAAAAGGGAAATGTGAAATAAAGCTTACACTCAACACTGCAGAAGATGAAAGCAGGTGATAAGTTGCTTGCCCATAGATTATTAATCAGCCATCCTCTAGGCACAGTGTTAGGAAGCTGTGTCATGTGACGAACAGCAGGCAAAAAGAATAATCTCCATTTTCTGACTCTGAAGTGCAGGCATGTGCTATAAAACTAAATTGACATCCGTTAGCAGGCTTGTCACATGGATATTTCCCCCTCCCACCCGGCAGAGTCTAGAATAAATTAAATCTTAAAATAAAACTTGGAACAGAGAAGCTGCTTTCCATAATTCCTTCTAACCGGTGTGCTGTGAACCCTTAGCACTGATTTCTTACAAGAAACATTGCATTATCATTTTAATTGCAAAACTGGTGAATGCTGAGCCATGCTAGGCAATTTGTGTTTTTTAAAATGGGCCTTATATATGTGGCAAAAAAAGTGGCAAATGAAGCCTTCCTTTCCTGTTAGTTCTACTGGATAGAAAATAAATCAGGTTTTACCTCCAAACGAAAGTATGGCTGCCTTCCCCCAAGTGCCCTGGTCTGTTTAGAGGCCTGAGGTGTCTGGGCGGTGTCTGGGGGTCTGGGGAGGCAGGGAGCAGGGGTCTGGGGGTCCGGGGGTCTGGGTCGGGGGAGCGGGTGTGGCGGAGCTCCGGAGGCAGCCAGGGTGGGCTGGCGTGGCCTCCCAGGATTTGCTCAGGAGGCCACTCAAAAGATTTGCTAATATGATAGGGGGTTTGGGGGGTCTTTTCCTGTCAAAAGGCATTAAGTATTTTTAACACACATTAAGGAACTTGCTGAGCTGCGAGACCCTCGCGTCAGAGCAGCACAGCACCGAACATAGCACGACATTCCTCTCCTCCGCCGGCCTCCTTTAGGAAAGGACATCATGCGCAGGGAAACCTTTATGGGGACATGATGCTTATGGCCCCTCTGCCAAATTTTGTCAAAATGACAAGATTCTCAGGCAAATACGCCCACCTCTGGCTCACAGTGCAGAAAACCAAAGGCCAGCTTCCTGGAGGCTAATTTCCCCCATATGTGAAATCTTCTTTTGTAGTAACACCAGGCCACTTAGAACATTTCAAAGACGCAATTTTTGTCATAATGTTTTCTTTTTTTTATAAAACCCCATTTCTTGTCTCATCAAAACTTATTCATTTCTCTCACTGACATGAGTTTATTCGCTGCACAATCTTCTCAAGTGGCAGGTGCGCTGCATCGTACGTACAATAGGGGAAACTGAGGTACAGAGGACACAGCAACTTGGGAAGGAGACGGGGAAGGAAGGAGGCTGCAGAACTGGATAGCCAGGCTCTGTTTAAACCAACTCCTTGTGGAAAGGGTTTTACGCACCCCAAGTGGAAGGCTGAGCCACGGAGTCCTCTCTGCACACTGAGGGCCATCAAAGAGTGACTGACCCCGACGGCACATCACCGGCGTGAGAGCGGGGTGTGCTGGGTTAAACGTGCATGTTCCCGGCCTCCCTGCCAGAGCAGCTGAGTCAGTCTCTGGGGCTGGTCCCAGGTTTGACATTTGAATCAAGTTCCTAGGTGATTCAATTATTTGCTTGTGACCTGATGCTGTTATTCTTGGTTTGTTTGTTGGTGTTCTGAATTCTAACAGCAAAATCTGAGACCCGCTCGGTTGCACGGGTGGGAGTAGGTCTCTGAATTCCAGAGCACCGCTCACACAAAACACCAGGCATGGCTTCTGCCCATGGAAAACCAGGGGATGAACACATCATACAGAACCCAAACCACTGCTAATTCCAGATGTACCTGGTTCTTTCTTCGGATGGGCTTCATAGTCAGTGGCACCTACATGTTAACTAAATACTGGCTGGTGCGAAATTCATGAAGAGCCCAGCCATCTTGCTTCACAGCAAATCTAGATAAGAGTGGAAAGGATAAAGAACCAAAACTCATTTCCTAAATGTTGAGGGAGGAAGTTCTTGACTCACTTTCTCAAGATCCCTAGGGTCCACTGCAGATAGATGGGGACAGGAAGATGTCTCTGCATTTCAAATTGCCATTCAGGACCATGAACGACTCGTTACTCCTGAATTGCAACTGGCTTATTTCACAGAAACAGCACCATGGTGATTTAAAGTGTGCAGCTTTCTCTTTGAAAGCAGGAAGCTGCTTTCAAATACATAGAAAAATACCTCTCTTTGAAAAGGAACTTAAACAAATCTATGCAGAAAATCCCACTGGGGGCTAAAAGAATCACCTGGACTTCTTCCTTTACCGCAGCATATCCTCCTTCCATGGAGTTTTCTACCCAAGTGTTCTTCCGAAACATCCCTGATTAAGGCCTGTGGATGCTCAGCTGATGCTTATTAATTCTGAAGTAGGTTGTATAAAAGGTAAAATATTTAAACTTTGATATCCTGTCCACTTGATATAGGAAGGTACAGATGAGAAAGGCAGGCTGGCAGGTAACACATATTTCCTGAGTCTTTCACTACCAGTTGGGAGGAGAGTCCATACAATAAGCAGAGTCAGGAACACACATCTGAGAGCAGGGGTCCAGCTAACCCAATACTCATCCAGGACTCAGGCATGCCTGGGCCTTGAGGTGGTGTGGCAGACATTTTGCCACACCAGCAATGGCCAGAGGACATTTTTTAATAAAGATGCCTCCTCCTTAAGGAAAAAATGGTCTCAGGAAAATGCCCTATCTAGTACAAAAATCTGGTGCAATTGGCTGGCACAGAAATGGGAGTGGAGAATGGTCTGCAGAACCACACAGCACCTGCACCTCACCCCACACCCCACCCCTGGCAGGGACTCGGAAGGACATCAAGGGAGCGGGCCATGGCCCTGTGCTGGACCTCTGAGAACCCACCCCCTCCCCACAGCTTCAGGCCTCGGCATTGCTGCTTGTATCAAATATCCTTTGCGTTTCTCGGACTGTGGTACTGATCTTGCTACTCAATGTACGGTCTCCCAAACAGCAGCAGCACCATCCCAGAGCTTACTAGCCATGTAGAATCTGGGGCCCCACCCCAGCCTCTCCCACAGGTGCTCATAGACATTCAGTGTGAGCAATTTTGGTATAGAATATGACTCTAGGCAATTTAAGCATTTCAAAATCACTTGTGAGGTATTTTTAATATTTATTAGAAACCATAACTAGGACAGTTGACTCGTGAGTCTGTGCATAGTATTTCTTTCTCCAGATAATTCTAAGTAAAAAACATGAATCAAGTTGACATAAAAGTATGAAAGCAAGATGTACCCCTCCCCCCAGCAAAAAAAAAAAAAAAAAAAAAAAAAGATAGAGAAAGCAAAAAGGACAAAGCAGGACTTAAACACAAGATGAACAACTCTGTGAACCAGTACCCAGGGTGGTAAGCAGGACTGAGGCCAGAACATGCCGGGCTCCTGCCCAAAAGCAGGTGGCAGAGGTCCTAGGGGTGCATGACCTACAGAAAACAGGAACTAGAAGTGCTCCCATGAGAGATAGCCAAGCCACAGTCATGCATTAAAACTAAGGGCTAGTGGAGTTTCCTGGATCAGAAAGGGGCCTGAAATAAACTGCCAACAACCCCTGGCCGGGGCTGGGGCTTAAAACCTACCACTCACCTAGGGAGATGGGAGGAGAGAGGTACCCTTGCAAGTAGCAAATGAGCCAGACTTCCGGTGGTTCAGGGATTGAATATTCCCGGTCACACAGGGAGGAACAGGAGCCCCAAATGCTTATGTAAAACCAGGCCCTAAAGACCACTGTAAAATCTCTAGTCACAGAAGAGTGAACCAAAATAAAAGGAAAAAAGCAAAACCAAACCAAAAGCCTCTCACTGAAAATGAGCCAGCAAATGAAAATTCCAAAATACACACAGAAATCAACTAATGAGAAACAACTAACCAAAGCAATAATTGGAACATTATTTCATTCTAAGATTAAATTAATTTTGTTGAACCATCTGACAAAAACTTAAAATAAGTATGTTTAGAATGCTCAGGGCAATCAATAAGAATAACACCTGCTTTCATGAACATGCAAGCAATGATAATACATTTTGAAATAAAAATATGCAAAACTAAAAAAGAACAGATGTACAGGAAAGAGACCAATTCAAAATCTTGGAAGTAAAAAATATAGCCATGCAATTTTTTTATATATCAACAAATGGTATACACTCTAGCCTGGATGTAGTTTAAAATGAAGTAAAAGAATTGGCAGTAGTACTGAGAAATTTGCCCCAAAATAGGATGATGATTGACATTGTAAATATGAAAAAGCAAGTAGAGACATGGAGGATAAACTGAATGGTTCCAAAATACATCAAAAAGGAACCCCAAAAGTAGAGAATAAACAAAGTGGAGGAGAAGCTACTGAAAATATTCACAAAGTACAAAATTCAAAAGATACAGAAAGTACAGTCCCTTACTCAACCAACCAATTCTTTTCCCTGAAGTCAACTGGTATCACAATTTTCTTATATATATTTTCAGAGAGATTATATACAAATAAAAATAATTATATGAAATGGTAGAATGGTAGAAATATATACATACTCTGCAATTTGCTTTTATTGAGGTAATAGCTTATATACAATGAAATTCATACATTTTAAGTACATAGGTCAATGACTTTTGACATATGTATACGCCCATGTGATCACCAACATCCCAAAATGTTTCCTTGTGACCATTTCAATAAATCTTCTACTTTGTTACCATCACAAATTTCAGGCAACCATCAGTCTGGTTTCCAACACTACAGAATAGTTTCGCCTCTTCACATAAGTAGAGAATCATACTTATTATATGTAGCCTTTGCATCTGATTTCCTTCATTCAACAGAAAGCCTGTGAGGTTTGTTCATGTTATATGTATCACTAAACTTGTTTCTTTTTATTGCTGTGTGATAGTCTATCATATATGGATAGAGTGGTATATGGTACACTGTAAATAATATATTTATACCATAACTTCTGTACCCATTAACTTGTTGATGAACATTGGGGTTGTTTCCAGGTGGGGCTATTATGAATAAAGCTGCTATGAGCATTCAAGTATAAGTGTTTGTATAGATACATGTTTTCAACTTTCTTGGGTAAGTACCTAAGAGTGGTTTGTTGGGTCAATCTTTAGAAAATTTACATTTAATCTAACAAGAAATCACCAAACTCTTTTCTAAAAAGGTTCCCCACCAGAAATGTTTGAGAGTTCCAGTTTCTCCACACCATCATTATTGCTTTGTATAATCAATCCTTTTCAGCTCTTTTGTCATTTGTGAAGTGGTATTCCATTGTGGCTTTAATTTTCATTTCCATAATAATTAAGGATATTAAGTATCTCGACATCTGTGTTTTACCTTCTGTATATCTTCTTTGGTGAAGCATTTGTTCAAATCTTTTGCCCAGTTTTTTCTTTTTTTAAAGGATTTTATGTGTTTATTTCTAGAGATAGGAGAAGGGAGAAAGATAGGGAGAGAAGCATTGATCGGTTGCCTCTTGCACACCCCCAGCTGGAGACATGGCCCACAACCCAGGCTTGAGCTCTGACCAAAAACTGGCCATCTTTTGGTTCGGAGGCTGGCTCTCAGTCCACTGAGCCACATCAGTCAGGGCATTTTTGCCCACTCTTTAATTGAGCTGTTTGTCTTATTTTTGGTTGTAAGAGTTCTTTATATATTCTGTACAAGTCCTTTGTCTGATGTTTGCGATAAACATTTTCTCCATTTAAAAAAAAATAACATTTTATGGAATTTTTAGGGGGTGACATGATTAATAAGATTATACAGGTTTCAGGTGTACAATTCTATTATACATCAACTGTATATTGTATTGTGTGTTAACCATTTCAAGTGAAGTCTCCTTCCATCACCATTTATCTCCCCTTTTCTCTCTTCTACCTCCCCCCACCCCTCTTTTTCCCTCTGGTAATCACCATACTGTTACCTGTGTCTATGATTTTGCTTAATCCCTTCACCTTTCTCACCTAGCCCCACAATGCCCATGCCCCTCTGACAACTGTCAGAATATTTTCTGTTTCTATGAGTCTGTTTCTATTTTGTCAGTTCATTGTGTTTGCTAGATTCCACATATGAGTGGATTTATATGGTACTTGTCTTTCTCTGACTGGCTTATTTCACTTAGCATAATGCTGTCTAGGTCCATCCATGCTGTCACAAGGGGTAAGATTTCCATCTTCTTCACAGCTGAGTGGTATTCCGTTGTGAAAATGTATCACAGCTTTTTTTTCCATTCATCTACTGATGGACATTTGGGCTACTTCCATAGATTGGTGATTGCAAATAGCACTCTAATGAACGTATCGGTCCCCATCATCTTTCAAATTAGTGTTTCTGGTATCTTCAGATATACTCTCAGAAGTGGAATCACTATGTCATAACACAGTTCCATTTTTAATTTTCTGAGGTATCTACATACTACTTTCCATAGAGGCTGTACTAATCTGCATTTCCTCCCACCAACAGTGCACCAGGGTTCCCTTTTCTCCACATCCTGGCCAGCACTTGTTGTTTGTTGACTTATCGATGATAGCCATTCTGACAAGTGTGACATGGTACCTCACTGTGGTATTAATTTGCATCTCTCAATAATTAGTGACATTGACCATATTTTCATATGTTTTTTGGCCATCTTTATGTTTTCTTTGGATCTCTCCCAGTTTTTTATGTTCTAAACAATTGAAAGAGCTGAAGGTTTTAATTTTGATGAAGTCTTATTAATTTTATGGTTTATGTTTTTTGCATCTAAGAACTCTGCCTAACTCAAGTTCTTGAAGATTTTCACCTATATCTTCTTCTATAAGTTTTATAATTTTAGATTTTATGTTTAGGTCTAAATTGCATTTTAATTTTTGTGATGATGTAAGATAGAAGTCAAGATTCTTTCCCGCCCCCCCCAAAGCATATATCCAGTTGCTCCAGCACCATTTGTTGAAAAGACTATTATATTGGTATCTTTGTAAAAAGTTATTAATTAATTATATATGTGACTTTTTTCAAATTCTCTTGGTGCTCCATTGAGCTATAGGTCTATATGTCAATACAACACTCCTTTGATGGCTTTCTCTTATTTTAATTCTTGAAATTAAGTAGTGTAAATCCCCTAACTTTGTTCTTTTTCAAAATTATTTAGCAATTGATTTGCATTATAAGTCCTTTTTCTTAAAACTGTATCTCAGAAATGGTTTCATGTCAGTGTATAAAATTCGCTTTTTTCTTTGTACATGGGGCATTGTAAATAATCCATGAAAAGATGTAGAATCATTTATTTAAACAACTCCATAATGGTGGACATGTAAATCATTTTTAATCCTTTGCTGTTACAATGAGACAAACAAAGACCTTATTCATATATCAGTTCACATGACCATATGGCATATTCATAGAATTAGAATTGATGGATCAAAGGGTATTTGCATTTGCAATGTAATAGATATCGCCAAAGAGCCTTGCATAAAGACTATACCAATTTACATTCATGCCACTTTCTATCTTTGATAATCTGATACATGAAAACATTATATCTAAGTGTTTACCTTTCTCTTAACATGAGCAAGTGAGGACACTTTTTCATGAGCCATCTGTATTTCTTTTTCTGTGAACTGTTTTTTCCATTTCTACCCAATTTTGCAGTAAGTTGCTCATCATTTCCTTATTGATTTGTTGAAGCTCTTTATATAGCAGTAAAATTAGTTCTCTGCTTATGAAATGAGTTGTAAATATTTTCCCAGTTTGTTATTTGTCTTCTAATTTTGCTTTTGGCATTTTTACCATGCAGACATTTTATATTTAAATAACCAAATTAATCATCCTGTCTCTTATGACTTCCTTACTCCAGGATTATTTTTAAATTCCCCATAGTTTTTTCTAATAGTTTTATAGACTCAGCTTTTTAAAATACTTATTTGGTTTTAATATTTTTCAGTAGAGGATGTCAAGGATCAAAATTAATTTTTTAACAAAAGTCTGCCCAGTTGTCTCATAACTTGTACTGAACTATACATCTTTTCCCAATGATTTGAGATCCACCTTTACCAGAGAGCAAATTGGCATGTATTTGGATCTACAACATTTCTGGATTTTTATTTTGTCCATTAATGTATTTATCTATTAATGCACACATACCTTTGTTTAATTTCTACAGATTTACAAGGAATTTTAATATCATATAGGTCTAGAACCTCCTTAATTAGTCTTTGCCAGAATTTGATTGGCAGTTTTTGATTGCTAATTCAATGTGAACTCTAGATCAGCTTATCTAGTTCTACCAAAATATAATAATAGTACTGGTAATTTTAGTGGGATTATGTTATATAAATACTGTATAGTGACATAAGAAAAATTAAGTCATTATGATGTTCAGTCCTTCTACCCAAAACATGCTATATCTTTTAAATTCTTGAATAGTTAACATTTTTTAATTGTAGATTTTGCACATCTTAAGTTCATTTTTATCTCTTTTTGTTCCTTTTATAAATAATGTCTTTATATAACCTAACTGATTATTAATAAAACTACAGGTTTTGAATTTTTGTATAATGCATTTTATATTGTTTGATAGTTTTTATTAGATTCTCTTAGAGTTTTCCAGTATATAATCAAATTATCTGACAATGAGTACGTACATAATAAAAAATAATATATACACATATAATAATAAAAATTTTATCTTTCTTCTTAAATTTTACACCTACAATTTCTTTCTCTTTTCTAATTGTGTTAGCTGGTATCTTAAGAATTGTATTAAATAACAATAGTTACACATCCATTAATATAATATTCTTGAAATGACAAAATTATAGAAATGGAAAACATATTAGTGACTACCAGGGGCTGGGGGAAAGTAACTAGACATGGCTATGAAAGGACAACATGATCCTTATGGTGCTAGAAATGTTCTCTATCTGAACTGTAACATTGTCAACATCTTGATTTGGATATCTGTATGATATGCTTTTAAGGGAGTCTGGGTAAAAGGTGCATGGAATCTCTGTATTACTTCTTACAACTCATGTGAATCTATATTACAAAGTAAGTTTATTTAGGAAAGAACTCTAATCCAGGTTTTTAAAATGATAATAACAGATATCCTTTTTTCCCCTTTTTTTAGCTAAGGATATTTCCATTGTTTTACTTGATCATGATTCCAGCTTTTGGGTTGAAATATACCAAAGTAAAAAGCAACTATATCAGCAGTCAACTGATTCAAATATATCAGCAATCATTATAACAACAAATGGATTAAACTCACATATATAGGTAGATATATTATGGAAATACCTATCCATCCCCTTCCATTGAGTTTTTGTTTTGTTTTGTTTCATTTTTTAATTTGTAGAAACAACACAGAAAGTATATATCAGAGGGAAAATATAGTAACTACTAATAATTGATGAATCTCTGTAAGGAATATATGAGAGTTCATTGTATTATTCTTTTTCCTATAACTTGCAACTTCTGTTTCAAAAAAAACATTTTTAATGCGAAACAATAAAGTAAAACTAAATAAAACTCCAGAAAATAACCACATGGGAGTCCATGTTCAACAGGCAATTAACTTGCTATAATCCTTATTGTATTTAGGAATTATATAAAAATACTGATAATTTTACCTGCTGTTTTTAAATTTTATAATTATGTACATTTAAAATGTAAGGGTAGCCATGAAGAAAACAAACAAACAAGTTTTGGCAAGAGGATAAAAAGAAGTACAGAAAACAAAAATGCCCAATTTAAAAGAGTGAAATATGCCAAAAGAGTCCACATATTCCAGTAATTACAAAAACTATGAACACATCTATTTAAAGACAAAGATGATTAGATTGGATATAAAAACACAATCCAGCCATATACTAAATGTCACTCTTATATGCTACCTAAACTAAAACTAAATCCAAAAATTGAAAATAAAGAAATCTAGAATGGCATTTCATAAAAATGCTTATCAAAAACAAAACAAAACAAAATAAAACTGGCATGGCAGGACTAATAGCAAACAAAATAGAATTTAAAGCAAAGAAGATTTCTAGGAATTAAAAAGTGACATCAAGCCCTGGCTGGTGGCACAGTGAATGAAGTGCCAGCTGCAAACCTAAAGGTTGCTGGTTCGATTCCCAGCCAGGGCACATAACCAGGTTGTAAGCCAGGCCTCCAGCCAGGTCTGTAGCTGGAGGCAGGTGAAAAGCAACCATACACTGATGTTTCTCTCCCTCTCTGCCTCTCTCCCTCTTCCTCTCTCTCTCTAAAAAAATAATAAATAAAATCTTAAGAAAAAAAAAACTGACATCATATATACATACGGTGTAAATTTCTTCCTGAAAAGACCTATCATTTTCCATTTCCAGAAGCAAGCCGTGAGTATTATTCCCAAAAAGCATTCCAGTGTAGGGCAGTATCAATATCATATTTATATTTGCTGATTTGATAAGCAAAAAGAATAGGGAATCTTTCTATAACTTAATTTTAAAGCCCACACTCTCCCTAATACAGCAGCTACTAAACAACAGAACTGATGTTTTGTGATCAGTGGGGAGCCCTCAGCCCAGAGGAGCAGGAACTCCGTCTCAGGTAAGGGCACTCAGGGACATTCAGGCACTGAGGCAGTGTCCAGAGTGAAGAAGGAGGATCCCCTTCTATTTCCAGCCCTGAGCCGGCAGGAATTCCAGCTCCACCGGGGTTATCACCCTTGGTCTACATCTGCTCTGCGTTAATCCTCAGCAGTTTCTTTCATTTCGATATAGCCCAGCATTTACTTTCTAGACAATCGCAGCAAAACTGTTCAGTACCCCAAGGCAGCAAACAATAACAGTTCCCAACAAGCATGTCTGAAGGACCAATTGCCCTTCAGTTTTGCACAAAGCTTTCATTCAAAACTCTTGACTGGAATGAGGGGCAGTTAGCAATTTCCAGAAAAATCTCCAATGTATTTTCCCTGAAAACAGAGCAAGAAAATATTTTCTATGAAATTGAGTAAAAATATCCTGAAATTGTTAATAAAATTCTTTGTATTTATGAGCAAATGAGTCATCCATGCCACGCACCCTGCTGGCGCCTTCCATAGTGTGTTTCCTGATCTAATTCTCAACACAATCCATTTAGGTAGTATCACTGACCCAATTTTGCTGACAATCAAACTGAGCACCGAAGAGTCATTTAAGGCTTGCCCAATGCCAAAAACCAAAAAGAGGACCATGCCTCAAACCTAGATTATTGAATTTGCAGGTAAACTCTAATGCAGCCCTGTTATTCATATCACCAGCATGGCTGAGACTGAAAAAAATAATTTATAATTATCCGGCAGGGATCATTTGGCATACTCTGCGTAATCAAAACCGTAGGGAAAAAAGTATACATTATGATTAATATGTGTAGAAATTTCAGATTCGGTATTACCAGTCATATTCTGGAAAAATTCAAATGCAGAGTTACAGCAAAGGCAATTCAGTAACGACCGTTAATCATGTCAAAGGATGCCTGGTTCAGGTGACATTCCTCCCTGACACACTGGGTGTCTGGTTCCCGTACTTTTGCTGAGGCAGCTGCTCTCACTTGATGCTCTAGAAAGATTTTTTTGATTTATTGTTTGAAGTTAAAATTACCGAGGAGTTTTAAAAGCAGTAAGAAAGCCATATGCATCTTTCTGTCATCATCCCAGAACACTTCCTTTCGTTTTGTCTACATTTTTGCCTGAGTGGCTGGAATCACAAGGTCTGATAAAAAGAAGAAAACTAACAGCTTAACATGGAAAATACCACCAAACTATATGAGATGTTTTAAACTTATGAAGTGAAAACAACACAGCCAAAACCCCTTTGGTTTCTATAGTCACTTCCAGAAAAATGAGTCAAGAAGGTAAAGCAAAGAGTATGGCTGTGAGAGAGAGAGAGAGAGAGAGAGAGAGAGAGAGAGAGAGAGTGTGTGTGTGTTTTATTTGCTTTGCCTGCCAGAGCCACATCCTATTCACCAATGTCTGTACCCATGCAGAAAAATGAAAAGACCTTGCCTGCTACAGGCTAGAAACAAGGTTTCCTTATATCTGCCATCACATAATTCCCAGAAACTTGTTCCTAAAGGAAGTCATCGCTCACAGGATGGGTTTAATGTTGTTTTTGTTTTAAAGCATTTCCCCAAAAGTAATCTCTAAAAAATATCAGTCTCTTTTAAATCTTCAACAAGGGATGTTTTTTTTAAAGCAGCAAAACCATGGCAATTCTGAGCCAGATCACTTTTATTATTACTGGGTTTTTTCCTCTTTTTTTACTGCGGTAAAATACACATAAAAATTACCATCTTAACTATTTTTAAGTGACCATTATTCATGGTTTTTAATCAAAATAAGTAGCTCTAGGAATACAAGAAATTTTCCGCAACATTTCTTCTTTTCTGAGTATGTAAATGTTTCTGCTGTTTCAGAAGCAGTATTGTAAAGACTTCATGCTTCATCATCAGCATAGTTTGCCTACTTCAGCTCCCATGGAGTTAAACAAGCAAAACCAGGTAGGAGTCCAGCCGTCTGAAAACACATTTTCCATGGGCAACGTGACTTAGATAAATTACTCCTACAGATCGTTTTTCAAAGTCTTATCTTATCCTCACATTTACCAAATCTTTTGCTAAAATATTGAAAAAAGCAAAGTTGCTTTGAGTTTCACATCTTTTCTCTACTCAGTCTTTTCTAAAAAGAGTGGGGTGGGTAGATAGGGCCAGGATGTAAAAAGCATTAAGGAGGAGTATAGAAACGCCTAAATGAATACAAGGAATCGCAGTTAGCTCTTTGAATAATCTAGAGTTGACATATGAGAGAATGAAGCCTGTAATTTTCAACTGTAAAAAACAGGTCTATGAAGGTAACAGGCAACAGAAAACAAAATAAAGTTCTGAAAAATGCTCTCATTCCTTTGGGTTCTGTTCACAGATTTTTACCCCCCAAATCCTATATATTTTTCATTAAGGCTCCTAACTATTAAATGCTAGTTACATTCAGCAGCAAAGCAAAATAAAAATCAATAGTTAATCACATGTTAAAAGAACAGCAATTCTTTGAAGAATTCTAAAGAAGCTCCTGCTATTGAATTAAAGGCAGTCCTTTTGAAGAAGAGGGGGAAGGGGGAGAACAATGCCAAGGAAAAGCACTTTGATTAAAGATCAAGCAGTAAACTTAAATTTAAAACTCCTTCCACACTGTTTCTCAGACATACCCATTCTGGCATGTTCTAAATTACAGGGTATCTCTGGCTGGGAATCACAGGCCAAGATAGGCCAAGCCCAGGAAGGGTTGGTGATCAAACAGAAGCAAAGTACACTCAGGAGAATTTCTCTAGTATCTGCCTACAAAATGCAAATCGCTCAGCTCTACACTGAAGTTTGCTTTTAAGAACACAGTTCAAAGTTTGAGTCTCTCCATTTGTTATCCATTTACAATAAAATATTTGTAGAGATTTGACATCCTTTGAACATAAGGATCTCAGTTGCAACACACATAATGTCCATTCAATTTTACAAAGTACATTTTAATCAACGCTATATACATTTTCTGACTTTTAAGAGCCTAGAGACTCAAAATAGTTGTTACAACACTGAGAAACATGATAAACGGTAGCCTGAGTCTGATTACTTTTTGCATTTGAGGCTAACAAGTAGTTTCCTCTGTCTGGAAATTTTAAATCAACTGCCAATCAGAAAGGGTGCTCTGGAGACGGTGTCAGAAGTAGGCCTTAGTCTTCCTGCCCAGGCTTAGCCAAAACGTTACTTAGTACTACTCAACTGCAAACCAAATTTTCAAGTCAATTTAAATATCTCTGTCCTCGTCAAGACCTCCTGTCTACTGAGCTGATGTTATAAATAATGATGGTTGATGGGTTAGGTTAAACCTGGACCTTCTAGTACAAAATTGTCACAGGAATATAAAGTACAACATAGGGAATATGGACAACAATATTGTAATGACTATGCATGGTTCCAGGTGGATACAGGAAATATTGGGAGGACCCTTGGTAAAATATATGATTGTCTAACCATTATGCTGTACCCCTGAAGCTAAAACTAATACAAAATAATATGGAATGTAAATTGTAACTGAAAAATAAAATTTAAAAATACTGAACCTTCAACTACCCAATTCTCGGTTTGCATTAAGGGAACAGTTTATGAGTTTGCTTACTTTATTAAATTATGAACTCAAATTGAAAAAAAATCTCACCTTATAATGCCCAAATTCATTCAAAATGGTTCCCAGTTTCCTGGTGTTGCTGGGTAGTTTTTGGGCAGCAACAGCTGGATGGGGGTCCCGCCAGTTGATGGACAGGCGGTGATACCAAAGGTGCTGACTCTCCAGAATGTGAGCTGATTTAACACTAGGGTCAAAACGATGCACTTCACATCCATTGTTGGCCATGCTAACCTCAAAATGGGTATCATCACTTCCCAGCCTGTAGGAAGAGAGGAGGGTAAAAATTAACACACACACACACACACACACACACACACACACACGTAATAAAGCAAAGAGTGCTGGATTAACAAAAATATCAATTTTCAAGGCCAATTTTCTTAGTGATAGCAAGCCTTCTCCCATTTTAACATGTGACTAACTATACATAGGCAATAATAATTCTTTCATAAAAAGCATGATAGTTAAAAGCTTCTGGATAAAAGAAAGTAGGGAAATTATCTGTTAAACAAATGCAGACCAGAGAACCACATGTTCAAACATGTAGAAGAATATCAATTTTTTAAAAGAAAGATGTAAACCATAGTAGCGGTGAAACAAAGGAGACTATCCAGCTGTCTCAGAGATTTTCTCATATATGCCAAAAATGTGAGGCTTAGGATCAGTTCCCTTAGGGAGAGGTATATTCTGCTAATGAAGTCATTTGTCTCCATTCTAATGGCCATAGTGCTGTGTATGCAGTTTGACTTAAAGACAGCAGCTGTTTTCTTAGAAATAGAGTGTATTTTAAAATAGCACTGTAAAAAAAAGACAAATGTTCATGTTCCTACTGGGTCTAGTACTCAAGAAGCAAAAGAGGTACCTCACCAAAAATTCACATCAACCAGGGAAAGAAATTATATTTAAGTACCCAATAGTTGGCACATTTTGTGAAAAATTCATATACTTATAAATTTTTATTTTACTCAAAAATATTCCTTATTTAGTGATACATATAAGGTTTATCACTTTGGTTAAAGCATCTGTTTGAATGAAAAACATGAAATTAACTGAGAGGTTATTTTTTAATGGCTTCTCTACCCAAATACTATAATTAAATGTGATTTAAGATACCAAAATCCCACAAAGTATCTATGATACATTGGCCAAACCTGGACCCAGGGCAGAAATATTTCATTCTCTTAGACTCTACCACTTCAGATTATTTCATAATTTAGAAATATACTGGCTCAATAGATGATAATCATTTACCTGGTTCTAGTTAACTGTAAGTTTTTGGTACAGAGATTGTCCACTTAGGCATTCTTAATACTCCTATTTGCCTGTCCTCTCCCTTCACTTCCACTATGCTGCTTTGGTTATTCTTTTTAAAATATTTCTGAGAGCACTAAGGTGAGTATCATTTACAGTCCCCAGGAATAGAAACTCAGAGCATAAATACATAATAAGATGCTCAAGATCACTAGCCAATAGAAACGAATCAAAACCTAAATGAGATTCCACTTCATATTCACTAGTGGCTATAAGGCAGCTAATTTTTTGAAGGTTAGAATCAAAGAGACCAATAATATTAAGTGTTGGTGATGTGGAGAAATTGCAGCCCTCATACATTGCTTGTAGGAATTTAAAATAGTATATATCCAAGAGAAATTAAAACAAATGTCCACACAAAAACTTACACATTAATTTTCATAATAACATATTCAAAATAGCTGAAAAGTAGAAACAACCCAAATGTCCATCAACTGATGAGTAAATAAATAAAATGCAGTATATCCATACAATGGAATATAATTTGGCCACTAAAAGGAATGAAGTACTGATACATGGTACAACACAAGTGAACCTTACAAACATGTGAAATGAAAAAGCCAACCCCAAAGGCCACATGTTCTATGCTTCCATTTATAGGAAATGCCCAGGCAAATCTACAGAGGCAGAAAGTAGGTTAGTGGTTGCCTGGACTATGAGGTGAAAGGGGAAGAAGAGAGTTGGAAAGAAATTGGAAGTGACTGCCATTGGGTCCAAGGCTTCTTTTGGACAGGGTGATAAAAATTACTATAGTGGCCAAAAAGCATAGAATTGCACACCTTAAATGAGTAAATTGTGAGGTTTACTCACAAAGCATACATACATACATATGTTATATAAATAGATAATAGTATTTCCATGGTATTAAAATTTCATAGTTGTGCTTAAGAAAAAAAATTAAATTACCTGAATGCAGGTTATATCTCAACAAAGCTGTTAAATAAAAACTAAAGCATAAAATCAGAGCAGCTATAGGGAAAATTTTAACCCATACCATTGAAAGCAGAAGGGTTGAAAGAAGTATAAGACTTGGCATTTTTCCCCAGGAGTTTCAATAGTTCATTCTTAGTCCCAGCGGGTACCAGAGAATCAGGCAAATAATTACCTATTTGGATTATCTATTAAAATGACTAGAATTATTGCCCTGGCTGGTAGTACAGTGGATAAGATGCCAGCCTGCAAACCCAAAGGTCACTGGTTCAATTCCCAGCCAGGGCACATAACCAGGTTGCAAACCAGGTCTCCAGCCAGGTCTGTAGCTGGAGGCAGATGAAAGGCAACCATACACTGATGTTTCTCTCCCTCTCTGCCTCTCACCCTTCCCCTCTCTCTAAAAATAATAAATAAAATCTTTTAAAAAATAAAATGACTAGAATTAGATCTATAAGCTGCCAACTACTACAGGGAAAGAAATAGGTTTTCTGAAGCATAAATGACATTGAATATGTAGTGGATAAAGATATTTTGCAATTATTAATTTTTATTAAATAACATTGCATGAAATGCCAAGATTTTTTTTTTGATGTATATTCCCAACAGGAATGATCTCACCCCTAAGGGGGCAAAAAATTATTCTTGGAGGACAAGAACATCTTCCTCTTTTTACATATAAAGAATAAATACATACATATGTTATATAAATAGATAATAGTATTTCCATGGTATTAAAATTTCATAATTGTGCTTAAGAAAAAATTTTAAATTACTTGAAAGTGTCCTTGGGTTCATGATTTTCTGATTCTTTATTCATATATACTACACCTATGTCAATTAAACCATTATAAGATGGCAAGTTCAGTCATTGGACTTCATGGCAACTGGAAGTCCCAGGTTTTCAGTATAAAATGTTGGCTCTTGTGTCAATAAGCCTAACTGTGCGTCATCTACCAAATCTTCTGTCTCATGCTGAGAATTAATGTCTTGAAACCAAATGGTGTAACCTTCCAGAGAACTAAAGAAGATATGAGAAACACTTGCCTGTATGTTACCACCTCTCCAGTTTTCTGTTTCACTCTCACTTCTACTCCTGAAATACAGTCTTTCGTATGAAATATGAAAGAGGTGATTTTTCCCACTTGACTTTAGGTACCTCCCATGCCCCTTAGCCTCCCCACCCCCACCCCTCCACTGTACACACAAGAAGACTTGCACGGCAGACCTGTCTGAAGCTCTGCAATAGGTAATATTATCAATGGAACCCACAGCCTCCCATTTCTCTTGTCTTCCACCTTCTCCATAACATAACACTCCTTTTCAATACCTTTCCTGTCTTAATCTGTCTAGCTGAAATGATCTGATTTTAATTTGCAACTGAACTCCACACATAGTTTACTTTCCCAAGGAAAAAAAAATGTCTTTTACATTAGCTGTAAAATAAAAAGCTTCGGCTCCTAGTAAACACATTCCAAACATTAGAGAGAAGGTGGAAGTGATACCTGCTCCAGTCCTTGGGCATAAAGGGAAGGTAGGAAGCAGGTCAGAAAGCAGGGAGTTGGCCCTCAGTGCAGCTGCACCTGCTGTCCTCCATTAGGATGGAAATGGCTGAGAACAGCAGTGGTAAGGAGCTTGGATCACCTACTGACTGGATGTAGGGGCCATGTGATCCACCTGCCACCTCACAGCTACTTCACAACCATCCCAACACTTCCAAAGCTAGGAACTGATGCGCCTCATTTCAGGAATACAACTTCTGCCCTGGGTTTCTTTCTTAAGCATCAATTGTGATGTTGTCAGATTGCTGTTTACCTGCCCCTCCAGCAAGCAATTCACCTGAGAAAGGGGGGATGCTTGTCTAGACCCTAAGTCCTGGGTAACAATGTGATCAGCATAGACATTCACAATTTCAAGCAACCCCTTTTTAGGGCATAAGAAATATTTAGTTCCCAATTTTCAATTAAGCACATTCATGTTTTAAATCAATTGTTGGCCCTTATAATCTATAGATGTCCATTCCAGTAGAATTCAGCTGTTCTCATCTGCTCTTTACAAAGTTGATTTTGAATAGCAAACATTTAAATGAAAATAAGAAACTACCTTTTTGCATGGAATAATCTGAAATCTTATAGCCACACCATCTTATCTAATGGCTCAGAAGTAGGAGAGCAACACAGAGTTTTTTAAATTTCTCCAAAAACAGCTCTCCCAGTTTCATTTTATTTAAGTTATATGCTTTAAATGAAATTATTCCATGGTGTTTAATATTAAGTAAAATATAAGGGCACTTTGGAGCAAGAAAATTAGACCAAATTGAGATCTCCCATTTGCATGTGGTACTATGCAATTATTTTTATGACCTACTTTCATACATTTTTCAATATAATATAAAATAAACTCTACAGTCACAACTTCCCATTCTTCCTACAATTTTGAGACAAGTTGGTGGGTTTCTAGAAAAAGAGCTCTATTCTAATTAACAGGCTGAGCAATTTATTTCCTAATTGATCCTCAAGCTTCTAAGTTTAAATCACAGCATAACCAGCTGCCCTCTTTTGTGTCCCTGCCTCAAGTAGTCATTTGTGTAGCAAATACATATTGAATGACTATTGCGTATCGAACTCCCCTGATATGTACCATTACTCCTCGTTTAACCCACAGAAGAATGTTTCTATTATGCTGAAACTCTTATTTGAAACATCTGTTTTGTTAAAAATCCACAATGACTATAACTAAGAATTCTTGATTGATCAAGTTTGACAAGTGATGGTCATTCTCTAGGCATCAGCACCATTAGCTAGGCTTCCACATCACCCAGATGTCTGCCCCTGACACTTACCATGCTAGCGGGAGGCTGTCACTCATGGGCCTGAATGTAAATTGTAGAGGTGATAAAACCTAATGGTGAGGAACAAGCATATGACAGTTTTCAGGGGTCCCCAGTACTTTGTAAAGGACCTTGGGGATCTCGTTACAGAACCTAACTACGTGGCTTCTACAAAGAGTTTATGGAATAGGATGTTCCAAACAAAAATAACTCATTCCAGCCCTGGACCAGTGGCTTGGTTGTTTAGAGCATCGTCCTGTACACCATAAAGCTGCAGGTTTGATTTCCAGTCAGGGCTCATAAGCTAGGTTGCGGGTTCAATCTCCAGTCAGGATGTGTATGGCGGGCAACTGGTTGATGTTTCCTCTCTCTCCCTTTCTCTCTCCCCTGCCCTCTTCCTTCCTTTCTAAATCAATATACATATCTTTGGGTGAGGACAAAACAAAAAACAAAAAAACAAAACAAAACAAAACAAAACAAAACAAAAAATCTCTCAGCACTTACCTGCAAACCAAAGGGTCACTGGTTCAATTCCTAGTCAGGGTATATGCCTGGGTTGTGGGGGTGTGTGAGAGGCAACACACATTGATGATTCTCTCCCTCCCCCTTCCTTCCCCTCTCTCTATAGGTAAATAAAACCTTTTTTTAAAAAACCCTCTCCTGCTTATTTTGAGACATTTATCATTTTTAAGTTCAGAACTGTTTAATGAGTACTGGTGCATTTGGTGGAAAAGTTTAATTACTTTATTTATATTCACCCTTTTACTAAAAGCTCACTAATTCCATTTGTACATTTAGGTCATTTCAGCCTGAATAGCTAAATATCAATATTTCCTACAGTTTTGATAAAATCTCATGGTTTTATGAGAGGATCCTTCCTTTTCTTTCTTTCTTTCTTTCTTTCTTTCTTTCTTTCTTTCTTTCTTTCTTCCTTCCTTCCTTCCTTCCTTCCTTCCTTCCTTCCTTCCTTCCTTCCTTCCTTGCTTTAATGTAACAGTATATACAGATTTACCATTATCACAAAACATAAAAATCCAATAGTGGACATTTGCCTTGAGTCACTCATTGTAATTCCGTATAAAATGTCTCATATCCTCACTGTTCTTTCTTTTTTCTAGATGCATTCTTAATATTTTCTCCCTCTTTAAAATAAGGATGTGCCCTGGCTGGTGGCACAGTGAATAGGTGCCTGCCTGCAAACCCAAAGGTCGCTGGTTCGATTCTTAGTCAGGGCACAGAACCAGGTTGCAAGCCAGACCTCCAGCCAGCTCTGTAGCTGGAGGCAGGTGAAAAGCAACCATACATTGATGTTTCTCTCCCTCTCTGCCTTTCTCCCTTCCCCTCTCTTGGAAAATAATAAAAAATAAAAATAAATCTTTAAAATAAGGATGCTCTCATTCTAGCTGGAAATCGTTGACTTCACCAAAAGGATCATCATGATGCTGAAAATTGAAGTTGCCGACTTACTGCCAGCAGAACGAGGTAGAAAGTGTCCCTGGCTATTCTGGATGATGGGGGGTCCCCACAGCTACATCACAGGCAGATGCGTCTGACCAATGGCAGGAGGCAAAGCACAGCACTGGCCATCCATCCTTAACTTTGTGTTGCTGAAAAGCCCTTGCCCTCCTGCAGAAGTGCTTTTGTTTTCTTCTCCTGTCAAATGTACTCACCCTAAAGAGTAGAGGCGGCACTGCTTATTGCGGATTTGATGAGATAAGCCAAACCTGTCATCAAGACAAACCGACCAGGGCTTCTTTGCAGGGCTGGAGTTGGTAGCCAGGTTGTCTGTGCTCATGTGATCACATGCAATCTGTAGGGATCGGAAATCAATATGAATAATTTAAAGCATCTGATGATAAATGGCAGGTAGGGACTTACTGCTTCCCTAGTCTCTGAAAACCATAACAGGGGAGTTATGTCCTCCGTTGCTAACTATACCCTTCCCCCCGGAAACACAGATTGCTGTAAAATGTTCAGAGGATTCCAAGTACCAGATTATAAATAACCCCATGGAGACTCTAGGCAGGTTTGAAAGGACGTAAAGAGCTGCTAGAGCCAAATGCACACAGGGAGAGCAAATCGGGAACACAGATGGCAGGGACGAGGGGGCAGGGAAGGCTTTGCAGAGGTATGTTTGTCTTGGAGGGTGAACAAAAGCTGAGACTATGAAGGACAGTCCAAGCATGAAGATTAGTGCTCCATAAACACAGAGGTCAGTTACCCACAGCGGGCCTGCTAGAAGTTGTGGGATAGGGCCATGGGCACTGGTCTCAGAAGGATGCAAGATTATGGATTCCTTATCTCAGGCAGATAAGGCAGCACTACCACAGTCTAGGTAGATTGCATGTGTTATCCAAGGTTAACAGTTGATAATGGGCCCTGTGAAATTAATCCGTAGTCCCTGCTAAGAGGACAGTACACTTTGTGATACAGCGTTCTAATGCATGTCTTCCTGGGGGAGAAGAGCCTGGGCCCCAGCCTGAAGAGGCTCTCCCTGAGCTAACCAACCACTTCTCTTAACTCAGCCATCAATATTAGATCAGAAAAACAAGGGGAACAAGCATCTAAGTCAAGTGAAAGCAAGTCTCTAATTTCAAATGCACATGAAGCAAGTACCCTTTGTAAGGAGTTTGACTTGTGTTGGAGGCTGACACAGTTGCATGGCTAAGGTTGCTGGAACCAAAGAAAACCAGCCTGTGGCCAAGGTATTTACCTTACTGAGCAGCAGTGCCTCCCTAATCCCTCAAAAGTCACCATGCAGCAGCTCTCACTGTCACATCTCAGACCACAGGCCAGGACACTCCAGATGGAAAAGGTGTTTTGAGGTTCACTGCTTTTATTCATTGGAAACATAAAAGCAAAGTTTTCTCCTTAAGAAGACAGTCTAGGCTTTGTCAATCCTTTTATTTAACTGAGCTTCCAAAATTTTAACGTGAAAAGAGTTTATGTGGCATCTACTTAACTAATACATCATCAGGCTTACTCTTATAAGCTAGGGCTGGCCAGGTAGAATGACCCTAGCATTATTTATCAGTGACTATGACAGAGACTTCTAGGATTTGGACATTTTTGAGGGAAGCTTAAAAAATGAAACTCTATAGCCCTGTCTGGGCAGCTCATTTGGTTGGAGCATCGTTCTGTCCACCAACGGTTGCATGTTTAATCCCGTTAGAGCACATCCCTAGGTGCAGGTTCCACCCTGAGTTGGGGCACATATGGGGGGCAACTGATCAATGTTTCTCTCCCTCTCTCTTCTTTCCTCTCTCTCTAAAAACAATATAAACATATCCTCAGGTGAAGATTTTAAAAAGTAAAACTATACATATTTATATTCCTTTCCCTCAACCTAGTATCTCTGTCTACAACCACTAATTAAAGGAGAAAAAGTAATAAATGGAATCAAAATTTCTCCCAAACAACCAGTACAGAATACACTTATTAACTGGGTATGTCAACACATTAATTTGTATAATTCATCCCTATTACTCTCCCACAGATAAATGGAAATTATGCTTCTGCCTGCCTACTTCCTAGTCTCCACCCACCCAATGAAGAAGTTGCTAATCTAATTAGTTAGAGCTGTGTGCTCATTGAGCCTGTTTTCACTAGTGGACAAGTTAATGGACCTTACAAATCAGCCCCTCCACTGGCATCTGTCCATTCCCTGCCTCCCGTAGCACTTCCGGAGGCCCCCAAAGCAGACCTGGACCTCAAAGCTGAGCCATTTGCTGTAGGGCAGCTTCCTGGGATATTTTCATTGAAATGGAATGTCCATCAGCTATTGCTCTTTGCACATACCTCTACGAACTGCCATAGTGACAGGTTAGGATAGGGATATTCATAGCAGCTCCTGATTCATAATTCCCTCCTAACACCATGAAAGCCTAACTCTGGCCTTTCCCATGGTGTTTCTCAAAGTGTGATCCACTTTCTTTCGGATGGACCTGGGAAGTAATTAAGAATGCAGATTCCTGTGTGCCACTCCAGATCTTATAAACTCAGAATCTTTGAGGATGACACATGTACCTTAACAAGCTTCCCACAGGGATTCTCATGCCAGGAGTCCGGTGAGTTTACAGGGAACCCTTTGTAAATCCTCACTGGAATGTTCAGCCTGGCCTCCCCTGTGCTTTAGCATGGGAGAGGCTACTCTTAGGCCAGAGGTTGGAACTGAAAACAGCAGCCCCTCCAACCCCACTCCTAACGATGCCAGGGTGGCAGTATCGACAATTAGCCAGAAGCCTCTAAGAGTTAGGTAACTAGTCAGGAACAAAGGTTCAGGGCTTTGGGATTCAGCTGCTCCCCCTTTGCCAATGATGGGAATACAGCTCTATGCAATTAGAAAAAACACTTTAAGCATTTCTTCTTCCACAGACTTCATCTTGCACAGGTATATCCCTATTGGATAGGCATTCTTTCCCATTCAATCTCTCTGCTAATGTTCCCTTCTCCTCTCCTAGTTCAAAAATAAAAGTTTTTCTATTTTAACCACTTACCATCTCATTGACAGACATTAGTCTTTGAAAATAAGAGAACTCGGTAAAATTCAGCCCCTAAAAATTAATTAAATATTGATTTTTCAGAATTCTTCATTAAGATTTATGGCCAGGGCTTCCATAACCCCTACAATAAGCAAAACAAGTGAGGGCAGTAACTTCAGGCTAAGCTTCAACTCCAGTAATTATTCTTATTTTCTCTCTCTCTCTCTCTCTCTCTCTCTGTCTCTATCCACCCCCCTCCACACACACACACACACACACACACACACACACACACACACAACTCCCTCATTCTGTCCCCCAATTACCCTTGTAATTTTGGCCATATATAAAGCAAATTGGGCCTAGACAAAGGAAAATAGACCCCAGGGGAAAAAATGTTTTCTAAAATGCTTTTTAGTTATTTAACTTAAGGAATCTAATTTATTTTTATTTTACATTGTATTGCAAAAGATTGAGTAGCCTTTCTGCCAACCCATAAATAGAACTTGGTGAAGGGAGTCCTTAAATTTGAGGACTTCTGGCAAGAATCATTTCATTGACCAATTGTAAGTTTACATAATACCATTATTTTGAAAGGTAAAACCTCAAGAGTTGTGCTTTTGTTGTTTTTATTCCAACTTGTGTGTGTGTGCATGTGCATTTGTGTGATAGTAAATATAATAAATAACAATGTTATGAAGCTGTAAAGTCTGCCTCTTGTGTTATTCTGAAAAATAGGTAGGTATACAGATAAATGATTAGATAGATAGCTGATAGCTAGCTAGCTAGCTTGATAGATAGATGATAGATGGATAGATAGACAAAAGGTAAAAGCAAATTTTATTTTTTTTAATAGCAAATGTTGCTTAGATTAATTTTGTACTGCAAGGCAGGGTTGCTGGAGGCATATGGTGTGGGGGTTGCTATAAAAAGCTAGATCTGAAATCTTCCCTTGGAACACAGCACTGTGCTTATGATTTAACCGTTAGTTCACAGCCAGCTTATCAGCAACATCAAAACTCACAGATATAACCATGGTCTTTTACATTAGAAAAATATACCTAATTACACATGGACATGAACTAAGGGGACATTGCTGGAGGAAATGGGGGTACTGAGTAGAGGGGGACAAAGGGGGGAAAATTAGGACAACTGTAATAGCAAAATAAATAAAATATATTTAAGAGGAAGAAAAGGAACGTATAAGAAGCAACCAATAAATGCATAAGTAAGTAGATCAACAAATTGATGTTTCTCTGTCTCAAATGCATCAATAAAAAATCTTTAAAAAATTTTTTAAAAGAAAAATATACCTAATTAAATGACCTTGGTATTCTGTATACTCCACTCGGACAGCACGCATACCGTCTGAGGTTTCATAAAAAAATAAAAAAATAAAAAAAATTTAAAAACACGGCAGGGTCCTCTACCCTGACCACTATGGCTCAGTGGATTGGGAATCATTCTGCAGAGCAAGGGGTCGCCGGTTCAATTCCCAGTCAGGACACATGTGGGTTGAGGGTTTGGTCCCTGGTCAGGGCACATGTGAGATGCAACTAATCAATGTTCTTCCTCCCTTCCTCTCTCTCTAAAAATAAACAAAATCTCCTTTAAATGCAGGGCCTCCACACGTCATCAGAATCGCCGCACTGCGCAAGTCTAGGAGAGCCAGGCCCACTGCATCTAACGCCACGCTGCGCCCTGCGGTTCTGCTCCTGAGCTCCCTACTCTAACTGGGAGCTCATGACTCTCTTGCACGCCAGCTTTCCCCAGTGCAGGCGATTTAAGTCAGGTTTGGTGTCCCAGCCAGTGTCCAGCAGAGTGCCACCCGCGAAGAGGGAGCTCAGCACATGTCTACTGGATTGAGGGAAAAATAAATCCACGATGGCCATATCACGTGCTGGCCCTTGCTGTACAAGTTTAAACGCAGATTTAAGGAAAAAATATATATTTTTAAATTTTATAATACAGCAGAAGAGGATGGGGGTGGAATTTGTCTTAGTAGCTTCAGAGGTTTAATTTCTTTTCTTTGCCCGTTATGACTCATTTCCGCCAACTGAAAATTTTAGGTAATAGGAACTCTAATATTCTGCCAGTTTTATAAATTTTCATTTTTAAAATGAGCTCTAAATGAAGCATAAGCCCCAAAAGCAGCTCAAAAGCTCTGCATGACATAGAAAGTGGGAGAGCACTGGGTAATGAAAGCTGCTATTTAATAACAAGTGTCATATCTGATGAGCTCCCACCTGCTGGTCTCTGAATGACCTGGAAGTACATAAAAGCACAGGACTTTGCTGGGTAAAACCACCCCTGATTACAAAACATTGTGAGGTCTGGAACTTTATCTCATTCTTTCTAGAGGATAATCTGACTAACCAACTTCATCAATCAAGTATCTATTATTGTACTCATCAAGCTGAATAATCATTGCATGTCCATTTCTCTGCTTTTCCAACTTATTAGCCTGTTGAGGCTTATATTATATCCCCAGGACCTACCATAGTTCCTGGCACATAGTAGGTGCTCAAAAATAACAATCATGCACTACTCTCAGCACAGTACAAGGTCACAGAACTGAGAGGAACCTTAGAAATAATTTAGTACTCTTTCTTTTTAAGATCAGAATAGTGCGAGACAGAGGAGCAAAATAAATTGCCCAGGGTCACAACATTGGAGCAGAGTGTAGCATGCTTTTCTTTTTAATAATTTTTCTTCCCTTAGTTCATAAGTCATAGGAAAGATCTAAGAGGGGCTCAGAACAACCATTTCATGCCTTAAGAGCTTCTACTAAGTAAAGATGTCTTTTAGAAGTTACAGGACATTAACCTGCAATACATATAAAATGGAATGTAGAGGCTTTCACTTGGTCAATTTATTTTGAGGGGCGAAGCCCATCATTCTCAAATTCAACTCATAAATTTAACATCTCTCATTTTTCTTAGGGGCATTTAAGGGCTTCTTAAAGTCACAGTTAAGAGGCCCAGCTTCTTATCCTTCACATAAAACCATACTGTAAAACTACAATTTCCATATTTTAATTAAGCCTATGTGAGCCCACCAAATTAATCTGTAGTAGCAAAATAAGAAAAAAGTTATGTAAAGCACAGGGACCAATTTATCATCCCATTACTCATAATTAATTCAACAAGCTTTTACTTCCATGATTAGGTGACAGACCCTAAAATCCCTGATTGACCACATTGTCAAAAAATGGGACTTCCTTCTATCCCTAAATTAGCCTTCTAAAGATCTAGAAATATATTCTCTTCCAAGGGTGAAAATTGGTCTTTGCTGCCCACTGCAATTTGAGAGGAAGAGTGGGGTGACATGAGCCAGTGGGCAGATGGGACATCAAAAGAACTGGGGTCCCCAGGGCCACACCAGCTCCACAGTGACATTTTCCCGAGTCAGCCTAGGCCTCAGAGGCATTCTAAGTTGCTAATTGACTCCCACCTAGCAATTCAGGGCGAAGTTTCCCTCTGGCCTTCATTTCCTCTTCTGTCTCTCTCCCCAAGATCAGGCTACTTGCGAATGGGAACCTCCTGATTAATGTGTCAGTAGTGGTAGACCCTCCTTAATGGATGCTGGGCCAGGCCTGCTTGGAGCTCCGACAGCCTGGGAGCTGGGCAGGAGCTGCCACAGTGTGTTAAGTCACTAACACAGGCCGCGCTCAGTAATCATATAAAGTGCCCTGAAGAATAGAAAGCCGCTGGATTCACAAGCTTCTCTTCTGACTGCCTGCAAGGTCTCCAGCGCCCTCTTGGCCTGGCATGTCCCTGTCTGCCAAGCCTCTGTGGCAGAAGAGCAAACGGGCGATTCCTCCGAACACAACATGAAGCCTGAACCTCCAGATGAGGGTCTTGACACTTGGCTGCCTTGCTCATGGGGACAAATCTGACTCTTCAGATGGTTTTCCCAAGCAATTTTCTAAAGTGGATCTTTAAAACGCATCGGGATGCATGATTAAGGCATGTCAGGGTGGAAGGGAGAGGACACTGAAGCACATGGGAGGTGTCCTTAGCTGCCCCTAAGCGAGTGGAGGACTGAAGCAGCAACGCCTCACCAGTCCTGCTCCCTCTCTGGTCCCTATCGCAAGTCGTGAGCCGCTGAATTCCTTGCCACCCCCTCACTGACAAATCCTTCTTTAAAGGGGGCAATGAGAATCTTTTGCATCATCTCCAAACCCCTTGTGCAGGAAACACAACCTGGGTGGTGCTGATGTATCTCAGGAACCTCAAGGCTTCTTCATCCAGGGACTGGGCAGGGCCTGCCCAAGGCTGGAGGTCTATGTGCCAGCGGGGACCCTGCGAGAGAGAAAACACAGGTAGGGGTAAGGGGTGACGATCTGAAGGTGCGGTTGGAAAGACCAAGCCTATGAGACAGGTAGCAAGGCTGCCCCAGCCGCCTGCAAAACAAATTTGTCTGCACACAAGGGGGCTGTTTCAGAGCTGCTGTCCTTTAAGACCACGTCAGTCACGAGGAGGCAAAGGAGGCCTGAGAAAGCCCAGCCACCAGTAAGCAGGAGATTGCAAAAACATTCCTGGGGACAGGGACAGCTGATTCTTCTGAATAAAGGCAAACTCCACCTGACCCCACAGGCTCTCAGGGTGCTGCTCCCCATTCTGAAGGAGCACTCCTCTATTGCCTGCGATTTCCAAAGCTCAACACTTCAAAGATATGCGCCTCCCTAAGGGTGAGTTTTTTCTCTCAGCACCATGACACCTGAAATCTTGGGGCACTTGGACACCTTCCCAGCACAGGGAGACACATGGGGCTGCAGGGTGGTGCAGTGGTGCTTATGGCCTTTGGGACTTTGCACAGGTGAGGCAGTCCCCACCCTTCAGCAGAGGACATGCAGAGATCCTATGAGTGGGGTGGCTAGAAATCTGACCGTGTGCTCACTATAAAAGACCGCTTTGGTAGTGAGAGTGGTGTGGCAGATGAAGGGTTGAGGGAAGGCAATGGTCTAGAAGAAACAAAAATGAGGATCCCTCCAGTCCAAAGGAAGCAATAGTGATGAAGTCTTTGCTACAGCTCCAAGTTCTCCACCTATGGGACTTTCCACCTAGAAACTTCCTGGGGACTCACTGCAATTCCAAGGGGTGAGTATGGCTCATGGTGCAGAGCAGGAAAGGGCTGGGGGCCCAGAGAAGCCCAGCTGCTGGCAGGGTGAATGTCTAGTATCATGAAAGACTGGGTGTCTTGGCACAGGGGTTCCTGAAAAGTGCTGGGAATGGTCCCCTAAACTCCCTTCTATGGTGAGGAAGGGAAGCAGGGGAGGGTTCTGGGGACAACATAATACATTGTTCTTCAGTTAGATGTTGTTATAGTCTGAACATTTGTGTCCCCTCCCCAAACTTATATGTTGAAATCCTAAATCATCCAGTGTGATGATATTAGGATGAGGGACCTCTGGGATGTGAAGCCCTCATGAATGGGATAAGTGCTCCTATAAAAGAGACCCTTCAAAGCTACCTCGCCCCTTCCCTTCTGTGAGGACACAAGCAGAAGTAGGCAGTCAACAACCTTGAACCGAACCATTCTGGTGTTCTGATCTTGGACTTCCAGGCTCCAGAACTGTGAGCAATAAATTTCTGTTGTACACAAAACTATTCAGACTGTGGTGTTTTCTTATGGGGGCCTGGACAGACTGAAACAAGTATTGCGACAGGAACTATCTATCACCCAAAAACAGAAACATCTAACCAGGTTAACCCTGAGATATTTTAGTACCAATGTGGTTGGTTGCTCATAGATGGGGTGGTCCAGATGACTTGGGGTCAAACTGAAAGCAGAAAGCAGTGGGGGAGTAAGCAGGTGTGGGGGCTTGGGGAAGGGCAGTACACCCTACAGAGAGGTTCTGAGATAAATGCAAACTCTTTGTAAGTGATAAAGGCTTGTTCCAGGTTAGGCATTACTGGCTCATTGCATAGAGTCCTTAGAGCGCACAGTACTGCTGTCCAGACAGATCTGTACCGCCCTGCAGTGGCAGAGCACCCCACAGCCCCTGCAAGCTTGCAGAACCCTCAGTGATTTCCCACAGGCCACCCCTTTTCTGGAGCCCTTTAGGCAAGGCCACTTTCACGGGCATGTGACTTGCTCAGTCTCTGAAAGGCCCACATTTGGCTTCATGCTCTGCTGACACTCTTGAAATTCTTAATTTTGAAAAAGAGGCCACACATTTTCGTTTTGCACTGGGCCCCACAAAATATGTCTGCCCTGAGGGGCACCTTTTCTGTAAAAACAGCCTTTTCTTATAGCTATTTTTGTCCTGTGAAGGTTGAACAGGCAGAGATTCTATTCAGAGAGAGCTTGAGAACATTAGCTCATATATCTTCCAAGTGTCTTCTACCCCTCCCTGTTTCTTTTCCTTTTTCTTGTGAATTTATTTTTATTGGGATATAGGGGATGGGTCAGGAAATTCCACTGCCCCCACATTTCTTTTTTCCATCACTGCATTAGGTGTTGATTACCATTTCATCAAATATTTATAGAGTGTCAGCCGCTCTGTGCCAGGCCTGGTCAACACAGATGTAAATAAAACCTGGACTCCCCCAGGAGGTGCTCACAGACTGGTGGGAGAGATTACTATGCACAAAATAACTTTGACAGGGTAGTGCTGAAACACTAGGGAGAGCTATTCTTTTCAGGCAACTATTTAATTATGAAATCATCAATGATAAAGCACATTTAAATACAATGCTTCCTAGTTTTGCATGGTCGCATTCTTCTTGACAGATGACAAAGCGTGACTTCCCAGCCAAGACTGCTCCACCCAGCAAAGTTATCGTTTAGAATTGAAGGGCAGATAAAGAGCTTCCCAGACAAGAAAAAACTAAAGGAGGTCATCATCACCAAACCATTATTATATGCAATACTTAATAAAAAGAAGAACAAAACTATGAGCAATAAAAGGGCAAAAAAAGCATATCCATCAACAATTGAATCTGAAACACAAACTAAGCAAAGGAGAACAGAGACAGAATCATGGATACAGAGAATGTTTTCATGATTGCCAGATGGGGACAGAGTGTGGGGAGTTGGGTGAAAAGGTGAGAAAATTAAGAAGCACAAATAGGTAGTTACAGAATAGCCATTGGGATGTAAAGTACAGTATAGGAAATGGAGTGGCCAAGGAACTTATACACATGACCCATGGACATGAACAATGGTGGGGGATGGCCTGAGGGAGTGGGGGTATTGGGTGGAGGGGGCAAAAGAGGAAAAATAAAGACAACTGTAATAACATAATCAATAAAATACAATTTAAAAAGAAGAAGTGCTCTGGCTTAGTGTTTTGGTTGAATTGTTTAAAAAACATTTAACATAAATTAATGTTCTTATTGGAATCAGTAATTTGTGATTATTTCCCCCAAGGAAACTTCTAGCTTTTATCATCTCTTTCAATTATCATTTATCTTAATTCTGTGGTACCCACATCAATACTTGTCCTTCAAAAAAAATCCCACAGAATTCCCTGAGCACCTTAGAACACCAATGGCTAGTGTGTAACAGAACAAGAAAAACTATTTTTTTCTTTTAAAAAAATTGTCATTAGGATTTTGATAGAGTAGGCAATTAGACAGGCCTGAGCAGAGCAGGAATGAATGGGCAAGTCTGGGATGTCACCAGGGCAAAAGTCCCAGGTGCCTAGCAACTTGGAAAACAAGTATTAGAGGCCAAAACCTTACCCCCAGGGTGACCTTGCCAGTCATACTGTTTAGACCTCCTGCCCTTTCATATCCATAGTTATCTAGTTTAGATCTCCTCAGAGGAGGAACAAGATGGCCCAGAAAAGCCTCATAGACTCCCATACAAGCTCTTGCATGACCACTTTCATAAAAATTAAACTCCCTTGCCCTGGTTGGTGTGGCTCAGTGGACTGAGCACCCGTCTGCGAACCAAAGGGTTGCTGGTTCAATTCCCAGTCAGGGCACAAGCCTAGCTTGCAGACCAGGTCTCCTGTTGGAAGGAGGCACACAAGAGGCAACCATGCATTAATGCATTGATGTTTCTCTCCCTCTCTTTCTCCCTCCCTTCCCCTCTCTCTAAAAAAATACAAATAAAATCTTAAAAAAAAAAAAAGAATTAAGCTCTCAGGACTTGAGGTTTGAACAGACATCAAATAATCTTAAAGCAAAGCAGCATCGGGTCTGTTGACCACAGAGACAGAGTTTTGGTCAAATTAGAGATAACATCTAGGTCTCAGCTATGTTTTTAGCTCCAGGCCCAGAAAAGCAGCAAAACCAGAATAAGTGGTGACAGCTAACACCAAGACCAGATATAATGACTAATGACCCCTCCCCTAGCGCTGACCAGTCAGTAGAGACAATAAACCTGGAAAGCTGCTGAATATTCTATTGAAATGCTCCCGTAAAATCCCTGTCTTTGGAAACAACATAAAAACCTTTAAGACAAAGGACTGTGTTTCTTTCTTTTTCTCTCCCTCCCTCCCACCTACCCTCCACCGCAACCAACCTCTCTCTCGTGCCAGCAGTTCCCCCACCCCCTTCTTTCCTCAGGGTGCACTCTCTGGAGCAGGCCTTCACCTTCCCCCCTCTTCTTCCCTCAGGCGTGTTATCTTGTTATCTTCGCTTTCTTTCTCCAAAGCTCCAAGGGCCCTTCCTTTGCCTCTGTAACTTGTTTCCTGAGCCCATGCCCAAATGGCTCAGTTGTTCTACCTCTGTGACTCCCTCAATTAATTTCTTGGCTCTGAATTCTTTCTTAGCCAAACTCAAGGGCCGAGGCCCAACACTCTAACTATGCTGTTAATAATTTTAATAATTTGCTGGCCTGCAAACCCAAAGGTCACTGGTTCGATTCCTAGCCAGGGCACATAACCAGGTTGCAAGCCAGGCCTCCAGCCAGGTCTGTAGCTGGAGACAGGTGAAAGGCAACCATACATTGATGCTTCTCTCCCTCTCTGCCTCTCTCCTTTCCCTTCTCTCTTAAAATAGTAAATAAAATCTTTTCTAAAATAAAATAATAATTTTAATAATTTTACCCCAAACAATTTCTACACTTGAGGTTACACTACTATCCATGTGCTCCAAATATCAAGTGACCAAGACAATGCCACCCCCATCACTTCTTGGGAGGTAGGAACATCAACTCACAGTTCTGTCTGCGCCTGCACTTTCTCTTCAGATGGCAAAAGAGGTTAAAAGTCATTTGGAGTTGGTCTGTCTGTCCCCAGCAGGCTTGACCTCAGTTGTCAACTGAAGCATGCATAATGAGTTACCACAGAGAAGTGGCCATGCCCCTAAGCCCTTGCAGGAATTGGGGTAGGGGCCCTCAATTTATTAACAATCTACTGCCCTGCCCCCTAAACCACTCATACATAGGAGTCGTGCACCCCCCCACCCCCCACCCCACCCCGCTGCATGAACCAGCATCTCAAGGAAAGCTGGGTCCCAAATTTCTGGGGAAGAGAAGCAGCCCACCTTTTGTTTGTGAAGGCTTTATCTGGCACTTTCTCCAGGAAATGTGCATTGAAAAGTGAGCTGGTGTCTTCTAATGAGGGGCAAATGTTTTGAGTACATAGAACATTTTTCCGTAAATGAAGTATGGCAAAAGATTCTATACACAAGTAACTTGTGTTATTTGGTGGCTTTTGGCAGACATCTGAGATTCTGCTTCCCAAAGGGTAAATAGTGATTGCTCAGTCCATCCAAGCTGGTGCATAGAGATAATGGACTTGGCTGGAAAAGAATGCCAAACGCATAACCATGAGGCTTTTGGGTATTTTTATAATTCACTGTATGATTTCATCATTAAATGTGTTTCTTGAAAAAGGAAGATGACTTTCACACCAAAGAAACTGAATTCCAAGATTTTACTATTAAAAGATAATACAAAAAATGAAGCAATCTTTAAAAATGCTTTTTTTGCCTACCAGCCTACATTTATGCAACATCATAGATATATATTAATTCATGACCATACCCCAAACAAAACTGGGTACGTTAAAAAACTATAGAAAAAGGCAGACCCACCCATGACCTAGAAAAGACAGCCATTGATCCTGCCTTCTGCAAAAGCTTGCTTTATCTTGAAATTTGGAATAACAGATTCCTCCTTCACAGGCTGAGCTCCCACACCCTTGAATGGCCTCACGTAGCCTACACAGAAACTGTCAAACTCAGAACAGTACCACCAGCAATTATGCACACAAGTTTTAGACAAGCATTTTTTCTTTCCCTTTCTGTATAAAATATAAATATAAAATAAGCCACAACAAGGCTTCCAACAGTCCATTCCTCTCTGTTTTCAATGCTACAGTTCTTTAGGGACGAAACTGTACAATGAGGGATTTAAATGATCCGTCTCTTGTGATAGATTGTTGCTAGAGTGTTTGGGATATTTTTGTAAAGTTTCAGTATTCCCAAATGCACACTGCCACAACTAATAAGCTCCTGAAAAGTTTGAGCAACAGCCATTTCTGTTTCGAGAGATGGCTAACAACAGATTCCCCTGCCCTGTGGTTGTGCCCATGGAAAAGAACAAGGTTATAAGTTCTTGACTCTGCGTGTGCTGAAGTGTTGATGTTGGGAAGGCCTCAGCTTCTGGGAGAAACAAATCTGAAACAAGCCAGATATATTTATTTTGCAATTTTGTGCTGATTAAGAGCATCTGTTAGGCGGTAGGAAACAATGATTGAAGACAATTGTTTACTCCTTTTTAGAAAACGAAGGGGATCTGTGCCAGTTACTAGGGAAGGAGGAGGCACAAAATGCTGCCTGGACAGAACATGAATCTGGCCACAGCTGAGAGTTTGTGAGCACCAGCCCTTAGATTCCCATGGTTTTTAGGCCTTTGTGGGACTGTGAGCAGGGGCTCTGAGAGTCTCTTGGGTGGGAACTCACATGCCGTCCCCTAGAAAGTCTCATGCAATTAAGCTTTGCCTCAGAGGCAGCCTGCTCCGAAATAAGCAAGGGTCAGTTACACTTTCTGTGGTGATTTCAGGGGCCCCATGCACAGAATTTATTTAATAAAAAAAGAATCTCAGTTTCAGTTCTGCATATGATGCACAAGCGCACCTCCACCCTATGTCTCCCACTGAACGCAGCAATAAAACCTGGAAGGAATGTACCGAGCAATTATTTGAGGAATCTGCAAAGTAAATACTAGCAGGCAGATTGGGGGAAAGGCTAGAGTTCAAAGTACCACTGAATGGGCAGTGAGGTCACCACTGGGGTTTTCTTCTGGGATCCTGCCTCCTGCCTGTCACCCAACAGACTCACACTGGGCCTGGACACGGGCGCAGGCTGAGAGCCCAGCAAAAGCTCTCTAATTCAGGTTCAGAGAGGGAAGGGGTTTCCTAATGCTGCAAGAGTAGGGGAAATCCTCCCCATTTCCCTCTCTTCTTTCCGTTTTTTCATTCTTTTATCCCAATTCCCAGGCAATCCCATGGCGGTTATGGAAGTCACAACATCAGCCACAAGCCCCTAGATCTCTGAGGACAAGGAAGCTGCCTCTCCAATGGGAAGGAAGCCCAACGGCAAGGAGTGAAGCCCCATGAGTTCATTTTGGACTTGGGCACAGTCACAGGAAGTGTGTGGTAAAGCACAGAGAGACTAAAGCCCAACTTTTTTGGCCAAAGGTTCAGAAAAGGCAGGAAACTGGAAAAACAGTGGGGAGACTGCAGAGAAGGAAAGCAACCCCGCAAAGTGGTTTATGAATCCTGGGCTCATTAATAGGATCCTCAGTAGTATTTCAAAGACTTTGAGAAGCGAGCTAATAGACAGACCTCTACCTGGGTGCCAGACCAGCCACTGGATGGAATGAATATAGGACAGATCTGCGAAACACTGCAAAGGCTGTGAAAACCAAACTGATAATTGAAATCACAATCCACAGAAGCTGACTTAGAACTTAAGACCTGCACCCAACCAGGTCCATTGCCTGTCAAAACATATATATATCAACTTTATCCATAGTATTTAAATACAATTGAAGAGTGTCATAATATAATATTCAAAATGTCTAGGATATAACTCACAACTACTCAGCATGAAACCTGGGATAAAGACCCAAGGAAATCCCAATCAATTTGAGGAAAAGACAATCAACAGATACCAATACAGGCATGACAACATCTTGTATTGTATCAATGCTTGTATTGGTGTTTGTTAATTGTCTTTTCCTCACACTGATTTATTTGAAAAAAACCCAATTATTTGGAAAAAAACTAAAAGCAACAAATTTGAAAAATATTCCAGAAAGTAAAGGCATACACTCATGAAACCAATGGAAAGGTACAAAGTGTCAGCAAGGAAATAGGAGGTATGAAAAGCCAAATGAAAATTTTAGAACTAAAAAATACAATAACCTAAACAAAAATCTCCGTGGATGGACTCAATAGCAGAGTAGCTGTGACACGAGAAAGAGTCAGTGAACTTGAAGCTAGATCAATAGAAAGTATCCAATCTGAACAATAAAGAGAAAAAATGATCCATGGAACAACATTAAGAAGTCTAGTGTGCCATCATTGGACTTCCAGAGAAAGAAGAATACTACCGTGTCAAAAATAAATAAATAAATAAACATATAATGCCTGTGAGATTCCCAATTTGACAATAAATATAAACTTCAAGATCTAAGGATCTCAGCAACCCCCAAACAAAAAAATTCAAAGAAATTCATGTCCATAAATATTATAATAAAACTGTTGAAAACTAAAGAGATGGACAAAAAAGAGGTGAGTCTCTATTAATCTTCTGACAAACCTGCTAGTGGGCCAGGGTCAAATGGCTAGGTAAGGAAGGGCAGGGCCAGTCATCCCATAGCAGGCCTCTTACCCTAAGGTTCCCTCCCCGTGAAGGCTGGTACCGCCTCCTCAAGTCCATCTGCTAAATGTCTCTGGCAGCAGATAATGCTCATGCTGAAGCCCAAATGTGGAGCAGCATTCTGAATCCTTTCCCCATCAATCTGCCATCTCTTTATCATCACAGAGTGTAGGCTGTAGGCAAGGGACCAGAAATCAAATCGACTCTGGCAAGAAAAATGCACCATAATTCAAGCAGGCCCTGATAACTTTTAGGAAGGAATAAAAAATTAGAGAAAAAAACAAAAGACAGGGAGGAATAAATGCTTAGCTCTAAATTTATTCTCTAAGTCATCCCAGGAAGTTGGAAAAAATTGCCAAACAAATTTGAGTTGGGTTTTGTACTTAAACTGACATCTTTAAATTCACTGTGTTTTCTGTGTGTGTCAAAATAGTCAAAGGGAATAAAACAGAATGTATTTTAGGTTCTATCATAAACTGTAGAAGGGGAGGCCAAATTTCTGGAGCAGATCCTGTGATACACAGAGGTTTGCACTTGTTTCCATGACAAGGAAACTGTACAGCATCTGCATACATAGTAGGTGCTTACATGTCATATCATGGATCACACTAGGGTAACATCATGCAGGAAAGCAGGAAGGAGTTTCATTTGACTAATGAAAATAAGGTTATATAAGAATGCTTTCCTGAGAAAGCAAATAGGCATTTTAAAAAGGCATTGACCACATTATTCAGTATTTCTCCCTCTTTCTCTCTTCTGTATCGCATTCAAAACATATAAGATACCCAGATTTTCTGGGACTCAGAATCCTAGAAGCTTAACATCACCTGAATCAACATCAATGGGCAGAGTTCACATACTTACTTCAGTCAGAAAAGTCCAGCCCGTTAATTGGCCCTCAAACATTTACCAGCTTCCAAAACATTAGCCTTTAGGGATAGAAGGCCTGCAGCACCCCCATAAACCTATCTCAAGGCTCCTTTGATCCTGAAAGCTTCCAAAGCCAAAGGAAAAGTGGAATTAGCAGAGCACAGAGAACAGAAAACACACCAAGGGGAGGGAGAGGAGTAGAGATGGGACACAGGGAAAGATCGATGCATGAGAAGAAAGGGGGGTTGCTCCCCAACTACCTGCACAGCAATCTCCATGCTCCCCACAAGTTCACTTGGACTCAGGTTGGCCATAGGGGTCCCCAGGGCTTCTTTGAGGGCTCTCAGCTCACATCAGTCCCTAAGCCTCATTCCCCAGGGGGAACTGTGATCCTCAAGCTGCAGAAAGCTTGTCAATTGTAAAGCTCAGTGTTGGTGAACAGTTTTACAGGAAAACATTTCAGTTCCACAAATGGTGGCATACAATTACGTATGTATTATGTATATGTGCATGCATTTCTCAGTTTTAAGTATGCATTCATTCATTATTAACAAACTTTTTGCCATTTTCGCAATGTCCATGTTTCGTATGGTCCATGTTGCCACTCCCTGGCCCTTTGGATTATGATAGAGTATTTGGTATTCTGAATGAATCCTACTGACAATTAGAGATAAGACTCTGGTTCTAGGACATTCCTCGCATGATTCTGTATTTATAGAACATTTTTCTGTCTGAGTGCATTGTACGTTATAGTGCCTGACAAGTGGATGCAGCCCAATAATGTTTCTTTTTCATCTGTGGAAAGCTGCCAGCCATGTAGAACAAGGCAGAGAGTTGGCTGGACAACCCTGGACTGAAAAGCACTTAAGCCTCAAACCTAAATGGAAGGAAGACTCTACCATCTTTATCACTAAGTGGTCCTTTGCAGGGACATGAAGAATTGCTGAAAGAAGCGCACCTTTTGAAGGTCAATTATTACCGGGTTTGCCTTGAATCTTTAAAGTCAGAAATGAAGCTTCTAAAGAGGCAGCTGACCTTGGTGCAGTCCTCCTTCTCCATTTTAGGTGGGAAATAACAAGAGTGAAGGGGAAAATAGTGCAAATAAATATAGCAGAGCCAAGCTGACAAAAGTTTTAACCATATTTCTTAATTGTATGAGAAAGGAAGACTGACATTCCTTGCATTAAAGAAAAACAAACTTCCTTCCTCCCACATGGAGAAACTTAAAAAGTAAACAGGTTTTAGTACCCAGAAATCAAACTATTTCTATCTTTAAATTTTACTTGTACTTACGGAGGATCACTGTAGTCAAAGATACTTTAAGGATAATCTATACCAGCGCCTTCATAATTGAAGAAAGTGAAGCTCAGAGAAGTGAAAAGACATGCCAAAGTCACACAGATAGGAGGATGTGGGGACATGACGCAGACCCAAACCTCTAGGCCGCTAGTCCCACATTTGCTCTGCTACACCATGATGCTTCTATTCCAGGCCTCAGAGTTTTATTTTCTCCACACCTAGTTCTCTTGTTAAGATAGATATCACATGCCCAATAGCAACCTCAGAAGGGATTCCCAGGTAAAAACCATCTGGCTGTCTTGCCCTGATACATGCAGTCATCCATGTAATAGGTAATGAATTTATGAAATTCTCTATATATAAGATATAGAACACACTAAAAAGTTCACCAGTAGTGCCCTAGCCAAGTGGCTCAGTTGGTTGGAGCACTGTTCAGTACACCAAGATGCTGTGGGCTCAATGCCCCATCAGGGCACATACCTAGGTTTGTGTTCCACTCCCAGTCGGGGAATATGCAGGGAATACTTGATGTTCCTCTCTCACATCGATATTTCTCTTGTCTCTCTCTCTCTCTCTCTCTCAAAATCGATAAATATATCCTTAAGTGAGGATTCAAACAAAAAATTATCAGTGGCTCAGAAAATGTCATGGATGATGAAACTTCAATGAGTTAGAAAGGAGGATTGGAATGTGTCAGGGGAAGGATTCAGGACTTTATGATAAACAGCGATAGTATATCTCAGTTGACACAGAGTCATCCTGAGTCCCTGAATGACAGTAGGAAGCTGAGATCGTCCCCACTTCCAACCCCCCAGTGGATGTAGCAATAGCAACAAATAAAAGTTTATTATTTTAATCAACTGAAATTTTGAGGATGTTTGTTACTCCAGCATAACCCAGACTATCCTGACTGATATGGCTGCCTCAAAGGCACTGGGTAAAAGATGGTTATCATTATTATGAACACACCCCCACAAACCTTCCCAATGCCACACCACCCAAGATAAATGGTAGACTAGAACAGACCACTGGCCTTATGGAGATTCTCAGATAGGGAAAGAAAAGAGTCCTAAGTGAAGATAATTCACAACCAAGATGAGACTCAGAGAAGTGAGGAAATGCTCAGATAAAGACCACAAACCCTACACTCTGGTCTGCTTCCTAAATGCATCCTGCTCATGACATACTGGGCCAGGCTACCCGCTCCCCCACCCTCTGCCCCCCTACAGAGTGCTCTCCCTTATTCACTCAGCAGTTCAAAGTCCACATTTTCTTCAGAGTGTAGCTTTAGTCCCACATACTTCCACCAAATATCCTAACCATTCAGGCTTCTACTATGCACAAAATAAACTGCAAAGCAGGCGCTTCACAGTTAGTGTTTGTGCTTCTCATGTTATACTTAAGCAAATGTTTGGTAAAATCTGTTTCAAGCATGTCAATCTTGTTTCTCTAAGCAGACTACACAAGCCTTGTGAGGACACCATGTGATTTACTTGTTTTAAAGTTACCCACAGAAATAACTCCAAGAGACGTTTTTATGTTGATTTAAATGCCAGGCAGGAAAGAACATGATATAATTCTTGGGATTGAGGACAATTTTTTTTATTACTCTGGGAGAAAGTAGGGAAATTTACTAGCTAAGCTTTATAGTAATATTTTAATCTAGCTAAACATAAATACTCTTTATTTAGGTGAAAATAAATTATTACAAACCCTAAATATCTTGGATTCGGCTTTGTTCAAATTAAAATAAAATCAGAGATGTCAAGTAGTTTATCAGTAGCCCCGATAGAAACTATAAGAAAGCATTGTTGAGAATTTTAAACATTTCATTAAAAATGAACATTTGTATTGATAGACTAAAAAGTTAATACTTACATGCCAGTTATAAATTTTAAGCTAAATCTGTACATACTCTATACCTTGAAATTGTCAAGTTAGGTTTATCCAAATCTATTTGGGAAGAAGTGGACAGGGATTTTTCTGTAAAATGAAAGGTTGCTTTCACGATCCCGAAGACTGCTGATATGTAACTTGGGAACTAAAGGTTTGATCGTGTAAATTTTATTTGTTAAATGCAGAAAAAGTAATTGTTCAGGTAAAGGGGAAAAACTGTGTTTCCATGGGAGGTTGATGCCATACAGCCTGGCAGACACTGACCTGATCCCAGGTGATCTGATCTAGCTCATTCAGTCAACCTGTACGACACTGTGCAGGTTCCCACAGAGGTGGGTACGTGCATTCCTCCTTGTGGGGGTTCCTTTTACATATGAAATTAAGTGACTCTACCATACTTTAAAACCTGACCCTCACTTCTGGTTTTGTTCAGTATGTCTTACAGTAGGATCACTGTTAACCTGTCTCTGCAACATCAGCATGTTGGATGAACTGACCCACACACAGCATTTTCTCTACCTGTACGCTTCTCTGGCTACCAGACTAGTTGTGTTTTCACCAGGGAACATTTAGTTTGTTCCCAAGCCAGTTTATATCAGTTGTACAAGGTATTGAAATTATATAATTTAATTAAAATTTAGGTAAACTGATGAAATCTGTGCATAGAAAGCAGTTTCTCTGTTCTAGGAAAACCAAATATTAAAAGCTAGAGGCTATTTTAAATACTGTTGTGTTAGGTGGCCATGAAATAAGTGTAAAAGAGAAAAACAAAACTGCTAAAATCGAGAGGAGTTCTGCACTGGGATTACTTCACAAGTGTCAAGTTCTAGCTCCACTTAGAAGAAACCAAAACTGAAAGTGGTAGGTGATATAGTTCCACTGGGTTTTTGCAAGAAATACCAGAGCTCCAGCCAGGGGCTATACTCACAACAAAAGACAAACAAACGAATGGACATGCATTTGTTCTAAGTTAAAATAGACTGTGTGTATGTATACTTTTAGTGATTCACTGTTTTAACCATCTCTACGTAACTAACCACTTATTGCAAGTTGGTGACTTTGGATAGGGGGCTTCTACTCAACTTGTTGATTACATAGTTGTAGAGATTCCACAACTGCCTAGTTAGAGACAGTGCAACATTATTAATCAACTTATATGCTAGACCAATGTTGGTGCACAGCTGAAGAAATACAAACATAAAGCAGAACTGTGGACAAGGTGGAAGACTAGAAGAAATAGCCCATAACTTCCTTTGTTTTATTTTTCTCAAGAAGCTATAAATTTTTCACCTTTGAAGGTTTTTTTTAGCATTCAATATCTTTACAGCATAGAACAAGAAGTTATTTACAAATGACATAATATGAAAATCAATAGCAGGGAGGAACCACTGGCTACTACTCTGAAAACAAAACATTAGCTACTACCTCTTCTTCAAGGTACAGCTTAAGGAGACCAAGAAGAGTTGAACTGGCCATCAGTAGAACTGCTCTTCTCAGCAAAACCCCGAAACTCTACAGGCTGCCACTAGGGCTCAGAGTCCCACCTCCTGAGGGCCCAGCCCAGCAACAGGGAGGTAATTCCAGGAGAGAAAGGCCACGACACTGGGCAACTCTTGTATAAAACTGAATACTAGTGTTTTAAGCATCTACCCCAAGTTTAGGAATCGACCAACCTAATCACAACTGATAGGTAGCCTTCCCGAGGGAGGGAAGGGTCCTTCATGGGAGGCCTGGGGTAAGTGAGGCTGAAGTATTTGTATTCTGAAAACTCCCATGAGTGACTCTGATCCACTCTTGGATTAAGAATTTAGGGTTCACAAACTTCCCCAAATCAACTGTTAATGAATGTGTATGCAGCCATATGCTTGGTGTTTTGGAATGCCTGACCATGGCTTCTTGCAATTTGTTTTTATCAATTTTTTATAAATCAAAAAATGTGAAGAATCACTGTTCTGAAACCAATTCGAGTCATCACTGGCCTGGCTGTCTACACAGGCCAGGGGAAATCTGAGAAGAAGCTGAACATAAGCATTCCCTATACAGAAACTTCCAGTTGTATGTTTCTTTCTCACTCTAATTTTTTCTACTCCTTAATGCCAATCTATTCTTATTTCCTCACTTCAGTTTTTAAATTGAAAAGGTTTAGTTTCAAAATAACTATAATCTAAGAACTCCTTGGATAAAAGACACAGAAAGTTAAACTTTCAATTTCCCTTACCCCAATTCTCCCATCCCTGTACGGCTTTCTTATTTAAAAAAAATTTTTTAAGTTAAGAGCACTTTTCATCTGTTTTTCCTATTAAGTTAATGATTTGACCAAACAGCTGTGCCTTTATTTTAATTATCAGCATACTAGCTTGTCTTTTTTTTTTTTTTAATTGCAAACTATACATCGATATAGTACTCTTTTTTTTTTTGGTCCTATTTCTGTCACCATCATAAAGAAGGCTACAATGTTGGGTGTGTTAAGTAGGCTTCAATCTGTGCTGGTGGTTTGGTTTTATAAATACGAACATGCCTGTTTCAGGAGTAAGGCCCAGGCATTCAGATTTTCCAAAACAACTCTCTGTATCCAAGGTACCCAAACAAATTCAAGCACTTCAGTTTCAAAACTAATGTGGCTGTCTGCTCCTGATTGAGGTTAATGTCCTCAAAGTATACAACTAAGCCATTTTTTAAATTATTTCTGTACAAAATGAATATTCACTGTTCAAAACAACATTCCTTATCATAATTATATAATCAGTTCAAATTTGTTCTTAAGCAATGTTCTTAAGTCATGTTGGAAATTCCAACCTGACAAAATACCAAAATTAAGCTCTAAAATATATTAGTTGACTTGGAAAATACCTTCATAACAAACCTAAAATCTAGAGTAATCAAAATATTTTTCTAAGATCCAGATTTCAGCACAGAGATAGCCAGAGTATAAAGTAGGGGGAAAAATTAAATCTGACTTTGGCCGACTTATGTTACAATCTCTATTTACCTTGAACCAGTTACTTAACAGATTCCCTCCCGGTAGGATGAAAAAAACAACAGTCTCACTCATAGGGCTCTATGAGAACCAGTTGGGATAATGACCGACCAAGTCTCTGTAAGCTGGGAAGTGTTGTATAAAAGCAACGTATCAATACAATGACTGTTCTCTTTATACAATTGTCCTCCAAATTGTGCAGAATGCCCCCTGCACATGTCCTTATGAATGACATGGGTAAAAATGGAGACAAGAAAGAAGAACCAAATCTAAACAGCAGAAGAGCTCAGTCATATAAAAGGTACAATAGACTGACAGATGCATGGTCACATCTTTTGACAAACCCCTGGTGCTCTGTGTCAGTGCTTTGTGCAAAAAGCTGACACTCTAGGAGGCCCACAAGCTCACAGTGGTGGCAGCTTGAGGTTCTCACTTATCTGCTGAAGAGCAAGCTCCTGGGTTCCTAGTGCAGCACTGCGTGTGCCTGCCTCTGCAGTGCACCTGCCAGGCCCAAGGAGCCATCAGGAGAGGGAGTACCGTGAAGTTCGCCAGGTGGACCACTTCTGAGGGGCCACGCCAGGTGCTTCCTAAGGAGGCAAACATGTGGACTCCACAATTCTGCTGATCACATTCATTAGTGAGCACCCTCAGGCTGGGCTCTCAGGGCTCTCTCCTGATTCATTAATCTATATTGGAACAGAGCAAAGCATGGATTTTCACAACTCTCATTCATTCCATGAACTTCAGAGGTATAATTCACGCACCATAAAATCTACCACTTCAAACAACTGGATGGCTTTTAACACATATGCAAATGAGCAAAGATCATCACTGTCTAATTTCAGATATTTTCATCACCTCAAAAAGAAACCCCACTCCCAATAGCAGTTGCTCCCCATTACCTCCCCTCCCCACCTCTGGATACTTCATTGAAATTAAGTGAAACAAGCCCTGACTAGTGTCTCAGTAGATAAGGCACCGGCCTGTGAACCCAAAGGTTGCTGGCTTGATTCCCAGCCTGGACACGTAATCAGGTTGCAAACCAGGTCTCCAGCCAGGTCCTGGAGCCAGGTGAAAGGCAACCATACATTGATGTCACTCTCTCTCCTTCTCTGCCTCTCTCTCTTCCCTCTCTCTAAAAATAATAAATAAAATCTTTAAACAAACAAAATCATTGAGTGAAGCAGTACATGGGCTTTGTGACTATTTTCTTTCACTTGGCATAATACTTTCAAGGCTCATCCATGGTATAGCAAGCATCAGGATGCATTCCTTTTTATGGCTGAATAATATTTCATCATATGGATATGGCACATTTATGTAATGTGCCTTTCATTAGTTGATAGACGTTTGGGTTGCTTCCAACATCTGACTATTAGGAATAATGCTGCTATAACCATTTGTGTACAAGTCTTGCGTGAACACATGTTTTCAATTCTGTAGGTTATAAACCTAGAAGTGCTATTGCTGGGTCATTCCCAGGCAATCTTGATCCTAATGTTCATTTTGGCACACTCTGTGTGGACTCCTTTCCATGGCAGATGGATACAGTTCACCAGGAACCCCCAAAAGTCCAAGGAGTAAATGAAGACACGTATGAAAGGAAAAATGGGTTCTGCATGAAGCAGGATATTGCTGCTTTCAAAATGCCACTAATGTATTGCCCTTGTATCCTAAAACTGCAGAAGCCATAGCTCGGGTGAGGGGACACACTGGACCTAAGCTGGCACAATCCTAATGATAAGATCAACTTGTAATCAATGGTTTCCACATCAAGGCACTATGCTGAACACAGTTTGTGAATTGGCTAACAGTCAAGAAGATGGGGGAAACATGGTTTTTGAAAACAAACACTGATTGCAGCTAATAATGCCTTCCTACCAGAGTGGTGTGCTCCATCTCTATCCAGGCCAGTTGGAGAGGGAAACACAGGGAGCTGAAATGATGCCTGAGTAAGAAAATGAGAAATATTTGGAATTTTCTGAAAGCTCAAGAGAGTAGGGTGGGCAGCAGGTTGGAAGCTTAAGAATAGAGGAAAGAGATTGATGTGTAGTTAAGAGAAGGCAGGATCAATGGTACAGAGTCTAAGATGAAAACATAGCCAGGACGAAATCAATGGCCAAGAAAACTTCAAGTAATCAATTTTCAGTTCGTTCCAGTTTTGAACAGCGTTAACATCTCCCTCTATCACCCTGAACCCTTCAGTAAGGCCTGTGTTGGCAGTCACTCTGGGGGATAAAAGGAACGGGCAGTGTAGCGCAGAGGAGAAAGCAGTAACCAGAGAAGAAAATGAAGCTAGGAGCTGGAATTCACAGAGAAGGACCAGAAAATGTAAACCCCAGACACGATCAGAACACTGGAGAAGAGGAAGGGATCTCCCATTTTGATCTAGGTGTTAAGGGAAAGGGTGACACAAGAAGCTGGGAAAGATGGGGTCAATCTACCCAACAGCCCTATACTTGTGTTGAAAAAGGTGGGCAACCAGCAGAAGTAAGCAGACACCAAGATTTAAACCACTTTAATGCTCCCCCCAGGGCACTGGCCTCATAGCAAAGAACTTGAAGACTTTATGATGGCATTGCCCATGAATGGCTGGGGTACAGAAACATTTTCTCAGTGTCCCTGTTGGAAATCTAGGACCATTCTTTTCAGGCCACAGATGGGAAAACTCTAGCGTAAGAATTTCATGGATTTGATTTGGTCCACTGCAGGTCAGTGGTCACCCTGACCTGTGGCAGCACTTCCTGAGCTGAGGCCACTTCCACAGCAGGAGTTTGCAAGTATTTTCGGTAAGAGCCAGATAGTAAATATGTTACATTTTGGGAGTCAAGAGGCAAAATCAAGGATAATAAGTAGGTATTTATATGACCAGAGAGAAGATAAGTTTCTACATTTTTTATGTAATTCAAAATAAATGCACGCATACTTTTGTGATAGAGATATATTAATGAGAAGAATGAAAAAAATGTGGATAGTATTTTGCTGCATTGTGGTTCAAAGTGACTGTTTCCTGACATCAAATAAATTACAAATGTTCATCTGTAGAATCCATTGTTAGTTCATGGGCCATACAAAAATAGGTACAGGCCAGATATGGCTCCACTGTCTGAAGCAACGTCAAAGCTGGCTGCTCTGTTCCAGAGTCTAGTGTAATAATGCCCTCATTCAGAAATTAAGAGACCTAGAGGGGACTCTGGAATAGCTCTTGAAAGATTCAGCTGTTCCTCCAACACATCAGTCTAGTACCCAGTGAGTGATATAACCATTCTTTCAACCAATATTTGCTGAGCCCCTACTATGTGTTGCTACTATCATAGACACAAGGGTTATAGGGGTGAGAAGGACAGGTGAGCTCCCTACCTTCAAAGGGGACAAGACTGCAAACAAGAATTTTAAAAGTTTTTAAATGTCAGAATGGACAATGAAGAGAAGATATTAGGAGAGTGACTGAAATAAGAAGTTACTTTGAATAAAGGAAAAAGAATAATACTTTTTCTCAACATTCCTATCATCCTTGTTTTAGCAGATATTTTATATTTTTCCCAGGATGATGGGGAAGGCATGAAATAGAACCCCATCATGTATTGATCTGCTCCCCCTGCTTATTGGTAGGATGTACCATCTCTCTGTGCACTCACACTCTCCCTTTCCATAGATCATAGGTAAATAGAAAGATAGTCTTTCAAGTCTCCTCTTCTGTTAATTCCTGGTTAATTTTCTGTTTGTTTTTCTTTTCCACTCTTTTTCATACCGCTTTGTTGCTGTTCTTTTAAAACTTTGGATATTAATTCCTTTATTTGTGATATGCACTATAAATATCCTCCCTAGCCTATGGCTTATCTTCTAATTTTGTGGTGTCTTTTGTTTACAAGAAGATTTTAGCTGGTCAATATCTGATAACTAATCTACATTATGTGAGAATTGGTTGTTGGCCGCCCGCCTTGATGGGCAAATTGAAAAAAGTCAGAGATTTTGAGGTTAAACCTTAATATTATCCCTTTCAGCTGTGTCTTGTCCAAATGTATTCATGTCTCAGAGCCTCAGCTTCCTCATCTGAAAAATTAGAACAACTCCTATCTCGCAGATTGGTTGTTCTGAGAATTACATAACGGAACGTGTAAATGCCACGTCCCTAGCACTGTGGCCCTTCTCTCCTCACTCTTAACTGGTACTTTTCTTTTCTTTTTTTTTTTTTTTTAATTTTATTGTTGTTATATTACATCCATCCCCTTTTTGCTCCCCTCTGTCCCCCTCCCCACCCCCGTTCCCCCCAAAATCAATCCCACCTGTTGTCCATGTCCATGGTTCCTTTATACTAGGTTCTTGTCTAAGCTGCTCCCCTTCTTTGCCTCTGCCTCCTCCCTCCCCCCAACCCCATTCCCCCTGACCACTGAAGGCCTATTCCTTGTATTCATATACTTGGTTCTGTTTTGCTTGTTGTTAGTTTTGCTCATTATTGTCCCGTAATGGGTGAG